>CM059435.1:10086590-10141590 GCA_030390025.1 Squalus acanthias | reverse complement strand
CCCGGTGTCCTGGCCAAAACTGTATCCCCTCAACTGACATCAGTAAAACAGATTGTCTGGCCATTATCACAATGCTGTTTGTGGGAGCTTGCTGTGCGCAAATTGGCTGCCGCGTTTCCCACATTACAACAGTGACTACGCTACAAACGTACTTCATTGTAAAGCGCTTTGGGACGTCCTGAGGTAGTGAAAGGTGCTGTAGAAATGCAAGTCTTTCTCTCTTAGTGACAGAGGGCATGCAGTTCCTTTGTGGGACCTCAATAAGGCCTCACAAACATCAACACTGCCGGCTGTACTTCAACCAGCTCTGTCCTCCATCAGCTAGCCCAGCATTAAGGACCCTAAAACATCATTACAATTGCAATAACAACAGAAAACTCTGGAAAAACTCAGCAGGCCAGGCAGCATCCGTGGAGAGAGAAACAGAGTTAACGTTTCAGGTTGAAGACCTTTCGTCAGAACTGGAAAAAAGCAGGAAATGAAATAGATTTAAAGCAAGTATAAAGCTGGGAAAAGGGGGAGGGGATGAAAGAACAAAAGGGAAGGTCAGTGGTGGGATAGAAAGCAGGAGAGATTAAGAGACATTGAGAGACATTAAGAGATAATCAAGGCGAGAGGAGGTGTTAATGTGACAGGTTGAGGCTAGATGAAGTGTGAGATGCGCTGGCAGAATGAAGGACAGCTGCCGGCTTCTGGGAGGGAAAAAAAAGGCCAAACAAAAGGGTGGATGAAAAAATAAAATAAAAAAATGTAAATGTGATAGGGGCCGAGGTTATGATCTGAAATTGTTGAACTCGATGTTGAGTCCAGAGGGCTGTAGTGTGCCTAAACGAAAGATGAGGTGCTATTCCTCGAGCTTACGCTGCGCTTCTGTGGAACAATGCAAGAGGCCGAGGACGGTGAGGTCAGAGTGGGAGTGGAGCGGAGAATTAAAGTGACAGGCGACTGGGAGCTCGGGGTCCCCCTTACGGACTGAACGGAGGTGTTCCACAAAGCGGTCACCCAATCTGCGTTTGGTCTCCCCAATGTAGAGGAGACCACATCGTGAGCAATATTTGAATGAGTGCTGTGTTGCGTATATGAAGCATTTCGCAGCTGTTATCATGGGGTGCTACAATTAGCCTGACTGCCTCTGGGCTAGCTGGGGTGAAATTGGCCAGGATTTCTGCTGCTAATGACTATCTGACAAACCCTGCTGGAAACCCCTGTGCGTGAGTGTCAGATGCAGGCCCGAGTGGGGTCGTCGGTGATGCCCCTCCTGACTGGATAGCCTGCTGACAATTAATGTGAGTTAGGTAGGACTCACATTCGAGGTGACAATTTTGGACAAGGCAGTGGAGGGTGCACCCCAGCAAGAACCCAATTTTGACCTTGCGCGCTGGTGTAAAGCGGGTGGTAGCGAGTCGGCAGCCCCCTTTACATCTCTCCCCATTTTTACTTCCATTTTACTTCTGTCTTTCGGATGAGACGTTCGTTAAACCGAGGCCCCGTCTGCTCTCTCAGGTGGACGTAAAAGATCCCATGGCCACTATTTTGAAGAAGAGCAGGGGAGTTATCCCCGGTGTCCTGGGCCAATATTTATCCTTCAATCAACATCACTAAAAACAGATTATCCGGTCATTTATCACATTGCTGTTTGTGGGATCTTGCTGTGCCGCGTTTTCCACATTACAACAGTGACTACGCTTCAAAAGCACTTCATTGGCTGTAAAGCGCTTTGGGATGTCCTGAGGTCGTGAAAGGCGCTATATAAATGCAAGTCTGTCTTTCTTTCTTTCCTTGGAGAGATGTAAAACAGGATCCCAACTCGCTGTCGCCCCGTTTTACACTGTCGCGCAAAGTCAGGATCTCCCCCCCAGTGTCTCTGGGAGCAGAGGCGACGGGAAGGGGAGTAAATCGATGAGAGAGAGAGAGGGAGGGACAAAAACCCCACAGCCGGCATGGGTCCTTGGATGTGAACTTGATTCCTCGCGTTTTTGCTGTTAAGGTGTCTATTGCTAGCCTGCCTCCGCGTGCGACTGGACCGAGATCTGGCTCGTCCCCCTCATCTATACTGCGGAACTCCTGGACGGAGCCAAGCAGTTGGGAAATGTGTGCTTCAGTTGTCTCCCAGCGATGCCATGACTCTCTGGTAACGTTTCAAATGTGGCTCGACCTCTGCTTGTGTGCACTCAGTATGGCTATTTTTAGAGGGTGTCACTGGGTGGGAACTTTGACCTCACTGAAACACGCCCTGAAGGATGGTGATATTTTATTGGAACCGGTTGTTCGTTTTTTCTTGGGTAAAACAACTTGTGTTATTATGTCTCCAAGGTTTCTGAGCAGACACTCCCCAGCTCATTACATCAGACACCTTCGCAGACCGAATTACACGCTGGGTGCAGGTTTGAAATTGTTTATATGGTTTAGTTAAACACAGATGCCACCGTGAGATGTATTGTCGATTTTCTTTCTCTGTTACATTGGCTCCTGCCTAAGCAACGCCTCGAATTAAAAAATTCTCATCCTTGTTTTCAAATCCCTCTGCGGCCTCGCCCCTCCCTATCTCTGTAATCTCCTCCAGCCCCGCAAACCCCCCACCGAGATCTCTGCGCTCCTCAAATTCTGGCCTCTTGAGCATCCCCGATTTTAATCGCTCCACCATTGGTGGCCGTGCCTTCAGCTGCCTGGGCCCCGAGCTCTGGAATTCCCTCCCTAAACCTATGTGGTTTGATGTCTTATTTTGCCTGATTTACTCTCCTGTGAAGCACTTTGGGACGTTTTACTATGTTAAAGGTGCTACATAACTGCAAGTTGTTGTTATAGACGGTACTACCAGTCAACACTGAGAGCCGCTTGGCGATTAAGTAACCAGGCCATCTCCAGAAAGTGCCATGGCTTCGGGCAGACGAGCACTGGGAGGAAAGAAAGAACTTGCATTTTTATCGCGCCTTTCATGATCTCAGGACATCCCAAAGCGCTTTACAGCCAATTAAATACTTTTTGAAGTGTAGTCACTGTTGTAATGTAGGAAACGCAGCAGCCAATTTGCACACAGCAAGCTCCCACAAGCAGCAATGCGATAATGACCAGATAATCCGTCTTTTAATAATGTTGACTGAGGGAGAAATATTGGCCCCCAGGACACCGGGGAATAACTCCCCATCTCTTCTTCAAAATAGTGGCCAGGGGATCTTTTACGCCCACCTGAGAGAGCAGACGGGGCCTCGGTTTAACGTCTCATCCGCAAGACGAAAGGGAGGGTAGTCGGACTGTTGGTGGAGGAAATGCCATCAAAAGGTGATTCTTGAATTAGTAAACGACATCCCCAGGCTGCAGGCCGTGACGCAGTCACAGTACAGAACAAGTCAATGAAAGAGCCACCATGGACAGTCTGAAACACAACATCAGGGTTCAAGCCCCTGACTTAAAGAGGTGCGGAGAGCAGTCACAGGAGCTCCGACCATAGTCGAATGATGATGAAATGGGAGTCTGCTGGAGTAGGGCATTGGTTCATCATTGAACTGTGCCACGGGCAGGCATAACTTGGGTTCACACCTGTAATTCAATACAAATTGAGTTCCTGATCTTGGTTGGGCTGTGTGCATGTTTGTGGGAGTTAGGCATGATAGAGGTAAGAAAAGTTAGGAATGAAACCGTTTCTTTTTTAAAATTAAGGAACATAAGTCTAGGGTGAGACTCACCATAGAGGAGAGCAGGAATGGAACGGAAAGACAAGAAGGAGCTTCTATTTATATAACGCCTTTCCCATCCTGAGGGCGTCCCAAAGCGCTTCACATCTCAGGAATCACTTTTGAAGTGTAGTCACTGTTGTATGTGTAGACAAACGAGGCAGCCGGTTTGCGCACAGCACGATCCCACAAACAGTAACTGAGTTAACCAATTGATCTGTTTTGGTGGTGTTGGTTAAGAGAGGAATGTTGACCAGGACCCTGGGAGAAGTGCAGTCGGACAAATACCGTGGGATCTTTTACATTCACCTGAACATGCAGACGGGGCCTCGGTTTAATGTCTCATCCGAAGGACAGACAAGAAGAAAGGACAGGACAAGAAGCGCTGTCAAGCTTGAATTCTCAAAGCCTGTCGAGATACCTTCAGCTGCCTGGGCCCTAAGCTCTGGAATTCCCTCCCTAAGCGTCTCCACCTCTCCACCTCTCTCTCCTCCTTTAAGACGTTTCTTAAAACCTCCCTCTTTGACCAAGCTTTTGGTCACCTGCCCTAATATCTCCTTATGTGGCTCGGTGTCAAATTCTGTCTGATGACGCTCCTGTGAAGCGCCCTGGGACGTTTTACTACAGTAAAGGCGCTATATAAAGGCAAGTTGTTGTTGAGAGAGAGACTGGGTGAAGCTGTTTTAAAAAAAAATGTTGCCGCTATTTTAGTTTGGACTCCAGAAAACTGGCATGTGTGGGCCGGCTCCTGAATCGTACGTTTACTGAATCCTCTCCCTTATGTCGGCGGCATCTTCATGGACCCCCTGACCCCCCCCTCCCCTTGGTCTCTTGGAGTCCAGACTTAAGCAGCAGCTGTATGCAAGCAAATGCAGTCTGTCTCGCAGAGCCTCCTAGTGGTCAGATGCAGAGCAGTGGGGGGTTCATTTCCAGAGGGATAGAATTGAAAAGCAGAGAAGTTATGTTAAACTTGTGTAAAACCTTGGTTAGACCACACTCGGAGTGCTGTGCGCAGTTCTGGTCTCCATATATTAAAAAGGACCTAGAGGCACTGGAGAAGGTGCAAAAGAGATTTACCAGAATGGCACCTGAACTGAGAGGTTCTGCCTATCGGGAAAGATTGAACAGGCTGGGGCTCTTTTCTCTAGAAAAGAGAAGGCTGAGGGGTGAACTGATTGGGGTCTTCAGGATTATGAAAGGGTTTGATAGGGTAGACGTAGAGAAGATGTTTCCACGTGTAGGGGGAGACCAGAACTAGGGGCCATAAATATAAGACAGTCACTAATAAACCCAATAGGGAATTCAGGAGAAACTTCTTTACCCAGAGAGTGGTGAGAATGTAGAACTCGCTACCACAGGGAGTGGTTGAGGTGAATAGTATAGATGCATTTAAGGGGAAGCTGGATAAGCACATGAGGGAGAAGGGAACAGAAGGATGAGGTTAGATGAAGAGGGGTGAGAGCATAAAATCCAGGATGGACCTGTTGGGCCGAATGGGCTGTAAATACTTTGTAAGTACAATGAATGAATTTGCCTACAATGTCACAAATGAGTTGTGTAGATGATCTTCACTAGCTGTCGTGGATTCCGTCCATACTACAAGCAATTTTTAGTAGCAGTGAGTTTTAATGGTGAATTTTGTGGTCACCGAGGTGGAATGATGGCGAACGCTGTCAGTTCGCTGTCATTCCGACCGCAAATTCCGGGCCAATAGGTTAAGGTAGCTGTTAATAGTGGTATAAACCTGTTTGTGAGTATGGTGGATTTTACCTATAGCGCCCTCTTGTGTTAAGGTTTCTCCAGCAGGAAGGATGCTAAACTCTTGTCCAGGACCTATTTAGCTCCCAATTTTCAAGAATCTCCCTGTATTTCCTTAACTGCCTTAGATTCTGGACTGGTCTAGTTTTCTTCCCCCAGTCAGTGTTAACTGCAAAAATAAAATGTTGTGCCTGATTTAGGTCGAGTTCAAAACCTTTGCTCTTTGAAAGTGTCGTTCATGATTTCCAGTGGGATACACTGAATATGTGCAACATTTCATACAGTGGTGGGAGCAGGACTGGAGGCACTGCTCATGTGCAATTGAGATGTCTGAATACAATTTCAACAATTCCGTTTGTTGTGGGTTCATGTCCCACTCCAGCCACTACTACCACAGCACTGAAACAGCCCTTAACAAAGTCACAAAGGCATCGTACGTGACTGTGACCATCATCATCAACTGTCCCTTCTTATCCTTCACGACCAGTCCACAGCCTTTGAAATGATTGACGACACCATCCTCCTCCAAAGCCTCTCCTCCGTTGTCCACCTGAGAGGGCAGACGGGGCCTCGGTTTAACGTCTCATCCGAAAGACGGCACCTCCGACAGTGCAGCACTCCCCTCGGTACTGCACTGGGAGTGTCAGCCGAGATTACGTGCTCAGGTCTCTGGAGCGGGACTTGAACCCACAACCTTCTGACTCAGAGGCGAGAGAGTGCTACCAAAACCAAGCTTGGTCTTGTCCGCACATGCACTTCCAGTAGGGGGTCAATGGGTAGCAATCAGGAGTGGGTACCCGAGCTGGTTCTTAATCGGCAGCGCTGAGGACAGTTATAACACCTCTACTGCCTTCCCAGTTAAGATCAACTAACTCAGCACAGCCCAGAGATGACCTTTATGGCCTCTAGAGTTACTAATCAGGTAAAGTTGTTGGGCCACATAGGGAGTCAAGATGAGGTTTTCAGTTGATATTGGCCCAAAAATTCGTGAGGAAGCCTTCGTGCGAGGGTAAGGCTTCCCCGCGATCTCTCACTGCGCGCTGGCTTTTTCAGTCCCAGCTCGCACGAACTTGATGTTCTGGACAGCAGCTGTGCAGGGCTTCCGTATCCCACAGGCGTAGTTAATTCGTGCGAGCTGTGGGATCACGTGACTCAGTTAGAGCCAATGGCAGCACACCATCTTTCATTCATAGCTTTCACATAAGTGCTGTGAAAGCTATGAATCTATACCCCCCCAAAAGAACAGCTAAACCTCAATTAAATTTTTTTTAAAAATCATCACATTAATAAAATAAGTATAGTTAAATAAATTAACCATTTTAAACAAAAAATTAAATTTTTGAAAAAATTTAAAATCTTTTAAAAAGTTATAAAAATAAACTTACCTGTCTTTAAAGTCTCTAAAAAAGATATAGCTGTTAAAAAAAAAATACTTAATTAACTACTTACCTTGTTAAAAGAGGGTCTTACGCCTCCTTTCTTTATGTCTAAAATCTTCCATGCTTACCTGCGCGTTGAAACCACTAAGTGCACTGCGTGCGCGCAGCCTGTAGTGCGCACGCGGTTCACCTAGGAACCGCCCCCTTTTGAATTCACCAAGTGCCGGTTTTCAGTGCATGCGCAGTGCATGCAGAAAACCGGCAATTGGAGACAGAATACGCGAGAGTACCCAGTGCGTACTCTCGCGTAGCGGCACTAATTTTTGGGCCATTGTGTATTCAGTGAACTCCAAATCTCGGTGTTGGGAGGGGAAAGGCAGATCTAATACGAGGGGGTAGATCTTGACTTTGTGCGATAGTGTAAAACATCCGATAGCGAATCGGCAGCCCGTTTTACATCATGTTCGATTTTTATTTCCGCTGACTTTAGTGGGATGTAAAACGGGCTGGCGATTCGCTATCGGATGTTTTACACCATCGCACAAAGGGCAAAATGGCCCCCAAGATCTTTTCCACAAAGCAAAACACTGCGGATGCTGGAAACCTGAAATAAAAACAGAAAAGTTTCAAATACAAACAGGACCTGAAACGTTGACTCTCTGTTTCTCGCTCCACAGAGGCTGCCTGACCATGCTGAGTATTTCCAGCATTGTTTGTTTTTATCCCAAGATCATTTCACTGGGTGCAGGGGGAGAGAGAGAATCCACATTGCGCATCTCCCAGGGGCTGAATTCGGACCACTGTCAGCAGATAGGAGGGGGGGGGGGGGGGTAGGTCAGCCATCCAACCCCAGGGCGAGAGAGATGCACACGGAATACAGAATGGGGAACGACAGACCTTAGAAGCAGGGGAACCTTTTGGAAACGCACAACGGACAGGAACTAGGCTCAGGAGCAGGAGGTGGGATTCTGATTTTAATATCCTCTGAACAGAAACCCAATCAAATAAACTCCGGTTAAAATCTACTGCGGCTGTAAACCTGGTGCTTTCGTCTTTTGAAAATCACAGTGGAGTGACTGATGAGTCTCTATTCTGCTCAGTGAAGCCCATTGACGTTTTAATGAGAATGCAGATACCAAGGTACAGACTGAAAGGAAATTTAATTAATGAAGTGTCAGGTTCCTGATGCAGGTTGGAAGTCATTCTTCCTAGAAATCTCACTATGTTCTTATCATTAGGGCAGAATATTGTGTACAGCAAAGTGTTGCTTCAGCACAAAGTGCAAGAATGAACAGAGACCTTGTTAAGATACTTGATAATATTTCTTCAGGCAAATACAAGTCTTGCACATTTTTACTCTCCCACTCTTTGGGCGGGCACGTGCTGTCATCTTCACTTAAATCCCGAATCCCAATATTCTCCTCTCCTCTCCTCTTGTTTATATGATGCAGAGATGATGCCGGTGTTGGACTGGGGTGGACAAAAATGAGAAGTAGCACAACACCAGGTTATATAGTCCAACAGTTTTATTTAAAATCACGAGCTTTCGGAGCTGCTGCTCCTTCGTCAGGTAGAGGTACAGTGAGGGAATCTAATACACAGTATATATACACAGAGAGCGACTTGTCTGCAGAGATACAATCCGTCAGGAAGGCACGCTACAGAACGTGACGCGACATCGTTGTCTGTCTTTCCAGTTTAAAAAAAAACCCACAAAAAAAACCAAACAAAAAAAAACAAACAAAAAAAAACACGTTGGACCCCCTGTGACCCACCTTATTGTCTTGGCTGTGCTCTGATGTGTCTTTGATGTAGTGCCTTCCTGACGGATTGTATCATCGAGCAGAAACTGATAGCCAAGTTCCGCACTCATGAGGACGGTCTCAACCAGGATCTTGGGTTTATGTCACGATACATGACGTGATCCGGACTCGAGTCGTCGTTGGCTTGTTCACAGATGTGATTCCCAGTAAAAAAGTAAAAATTTTAAAGTTTATCGTTTTACATACAGACTGCAGCTTTTGACACGTTAGACCCCCTGTGACTCCACCTCATTGTCTCAGTTGTATCTTGCTATGTCTTTGATGTGGTAAGTTCCTGGCTGACCTGATTGCCTTTTGTCACACCTCGGCAGATAAACAGTCAGGATGATTAAATTTAGTTGTCTGCCATTGTAAGGTACACATGCATTGTTCTCTATCTATATATGCTTTGGCGATTCTGTATCTCTTTACTTCACCCGACGAAGGAGCAGTAACTCCGAAAGTTTGTGATTTCAAATAAAACTGTTGGACTATAACCTGGTGTTGTGCGACTTCTCAATTTGTCCACCCCAGTCCAACACCGGCATCTCCGCATATATATACTGTGTATTAGATTCCCTCACTGTACCTCTACCTGATGAAGGAGCAGCAGCTCCGAAAGCTCGTAATTTTAAATAAAACTGTTGGACTATAACCTGGTGTTGTGCGACTTCTCCTTCTTGTTTATAGAAAGTGGTGTCAGCCGTGGCTCAGTGGTAGCACTCTCGCCTCTGAGGCAGAAGGCCGTGGGTTCCAAGCCCCACTCCCGAGACGTCAGCACAAACTCTGGGTTGACGCTCCCAGTGCAGTGCTAAGGGAGTGCGGCACTCATGTCAGCTATGGGATGAGACGTTAAACCGAGGCCCCCGTCTGCCCTCTCAGGTGGATGTAAAACATCCCACGGCCACTATTTCGAAGAAGAGCAGGGGAGTTCTCCCCGGTGTCCTGGCCAATATTTATCCCTCAATCCACATCGCTAAAAGAAACAGATTATCTGGTTATTTATCTCTTGCTATTTGTGGGAGCTTGCTGTGTGCAAATTGGTTGCTGTGTTTCCTACATTACAACAGTGACTACACTTCAAAAAACTCTTAATGGCCCAAAAATTCGGCCGTTCTCGGGAGAGTACCCGCTGCGTACTCACCCGTATTCGGTCCCGAAGTGCCGGTTTCCTGCATGCACTGCGCATGTGCGGGAAACCGGCACTTCCGGTATGGCGAAGGGGGCGGTTCCTAGGTGAACCGCGTGCGCACTACAGGCTGCGCGCACGCAGCACACTTAGGTTTTTTTTCAGGTTTCAACGCGAGGGTAAGTATGGAAGATTTTACACACGTAAAAAGGAGGCGTAAGACCCCCTTTTAACAAGGTAAGTAGTTAATTAAGTATAATTTAAAAATTTTTCAACAGGTTTATCTTTTTTAGAGACTTTAAAGAAAGGCAAGTTTATTTTTATAACTTTTAAAAAGAATTTAAATTTTTTCAAAAATTTTCCATCTCCAGCTTTTTCCAGTTCTGACGAAGGGTCATCGACCTGAAACGTTAACTCTGTTTCTCTCTCCACGGATGCTGCCTGACCTGCTGAGTATTTCCAGCATTTTCTGTTTTTATTTCAAAAAAGTACTTCATTGGCTGTAAAACGCTTTGGGACATCCTGAGGTTGTGAAAGGCGCTATATAAAGGCAAGTCTTTCTTATAGATAGATAGACAGACAGATAGATATAAAAAATCTTATTAAATCAGTGGCATTACAGGTTAAAAAAAACTGCCAAAATGGGTTCAAAGGTTAAATTTATATGCACATGATAATTACATAAACTGGTAACGGCAATGATTAGGTGTCAGCGCTGAGTGAAGACTTTCTCTCCGACCTCCACTCGCTAATTCAATTTAAATGCTTTGTTCACTCAAGCAATAAGCTGAACATCAGACTGACAAATATTTCCACAACACATGAATTTTACAACCTTCTCACACAGAGTGAAAAAAAATCACTTTGACACCTTGCCTGGGACAGCGAATGACAAGCACTTCTTTAACTATAAGAGCCAAATCCAAAAGCTCTACACTTCAATTCTTGAGTGTCACCCCCCCCCCATCTCTTGAAAGAGGCAAGAGCAGGAAATGGTCTACGAGTGTGCACTCTATATCGGGCAAGCAGAAACTCTACCCCTGCGGATTTTTCAATAAATTGGTTAGGAGACTCTTGAGCTTGATGATGGGTTTGCGTGTGTGTGTGAGATACCTCGGTAATCAAAAAAGGGTCTGTTGTTTGAAACTGAGGTTCAGTAATTTGATTTTAGCATCATAGACCACTAAGCTTCTGATCATTTTTAATAATTTCATTTATTTAAATTCCTTGCAGAGGTTATTAATCAATGCGGTTGAAAACAGATGGTTTGCAATGGAGCTATTTAAGTGAAGCCATTGTGAATCAACTCATTTCATGTCAACAGTTTTTGTTGATTACTTATTTAGTCCTTTGAATAAATTGCCAGAGGCCAGCTTGTTCACCAAGCTAACGGTAAGTGACCAATGCCTTGGTCTGGTCAATCTTCTTCTTCTTCTTCTTCTTTTTCTTCTTAGGCAGTCCCTCAGAACCGAGGATGACTTGCTTCCACACTAAAAATGAGTTCTCAGGTGACTGATGAGTCCAATGCGGGACCTACAGTTTCTGTCACAGGTGGGGCAGACGGTGGTTGAAGGGGCGGGTGGTTGGGGTGCTTGGGTTGATGTGCGCTCCTTGCGCTGCTTGCGCTTGGCTTCCGCTTGCTCCCGGCGAAGAGACTCGAGGTGTTCGGCGCCTTCCCGGATGCTTCTCCTCCACTTTGTGCGGTCTTGGGCCAGGGATTCCCAGGTGTCGGTGGGGATGTTGCACTTTTTCAAGGAGGCTTTGAGGGTGTCCTTGAAGCGCTTCCTCTGCCCACCTGGGGCTCTCTTGCCGTGTCGGAGCTTCCATACCTCGAGAGCCTACTGTCTGGTCAATAAACTGGTTGTTAAGGTGGTTGTTACCACCTTCACTCAGAAGTTGGTGAACCTGTGGAATTCTCTACCACAGAAGGCTGTGGAGGCCAAGTCACTGATTATATTTAAGAAGGAGATAGATAGATTTCTAGACACAAAAGGCATCAAGGTGTAGGGGGGAGAGAGCAGGAATATGGTATTGAAATAGAGGATCAGCCATGATCATATTGAATGGCGGAGCAGGCTCGAAGGGCCCAATGGCCTACTCCTGCTACTATTTTTCTATGTTTCTATGTTTCTATGTTGATAGTGTCAGCCGTGGCTCAGTGGGTAATCCTCCTGCCACTGAGGCAGAAGGTTTGTGGGTTCAGTGACCCACTCCAGAGACTTGAACACAAAATCTAGGCTGACACTCCCAGTGCAGTACTGAGGGCTGGGTGCGACACTGTCGGAGGTGCCGTCTTTTGGATGAGAGGTTAAACCGAGGCCCCGTCTGCCCGGTCAGGTGGAGGTAAAAGATCCCACGACACTGTTTTGAAGAAGAGCAGGGAAGTTCTCCACGGTGTCCTGGCCAATATTTATCTCTCAACCAATATCACTAAAAGACAGATTATCTGATCACTATCACATTTCTGTTTTGTGGGACCTTGCTGTGTGCAAATTGGCTTCTGTGTTTTTTACAACAGTGACTACACTTCATTGGCTGTGAAGCACTTTGGGACGTCCTGAGGTGGTGAAAGGTGCTATATCAATGCAAGTTCTTCCTTTCTTTACATAAGTTTCCCGAGGGAGGCAAATAAACACAGATTCAACTGTGAACTTCCTCTAGATAATATTACCATGCCCTGAATAACCTGCTTCTTACTGCTCCATAAGCTATTTAATCACCTATGCTTAAGATTTATCCTTATGACTTTCAATCCCATTTCTAGCCAGATAAACATCTAACTCCTTTTATTAAAAGACTTTACTGCTTTAGCACCAGTTAACACATCATCCTACTGGTTCCTAGTTCTGAGGCCCTGGCAAAGAATGAATGAGCGTAAACCAGACATTCATGCTTATTCCTGAAGTACAAAACCTGTTGTAAAATTTTACTAGATCAATCAATGTGGAGTATTAGCAGTGAGGCTTCACATAAGAACTAGGAGCAGGAGTCGGCCATTTGGCCCCTCGAGCCTGCTCCGCCATTCAATTAGATCATTGCTGATCTTCTACCGCATCTCCACTTTCTCGCCCGATCCCTTGATTCCTTTAGTGTCCAAAAATCAATCGATCTTAGCCTTGAATATACTCAATGACTGAGCATCCACAGCCCTCTGGGGTAGAGAATTCCAAAGTTTCACAGCCCTCTGAGTGAAGAAAATTCTGCTCATTTCAGTCATAAAAGGCCAATCCCTTATCCTGAGATTATGCCCCCTAGTTCTAGACTCTCCAGCCAGGGGAAATGTAGGCACAAGTTCAATAACTATCGGTGATAATCCATCAGGGGGTATGGTAGCATAGTGGTTATGTTACTGGACTAGTAATCCCGAGGCCTGGACTAATGAGCTAATGAGCCATGTAAACTATGAGTTCAGATCCCACCACAACAACCGGGGAACTTATCATTCAATTAAATAAATCTGGAATAAAAAGCTAGTATCAGTAATGGTGACCATGAAACTGTTGGATTTTTGTATAAACCCATCTGGTTGTCGGAGAGAGTTCCACACTTCTACCACCCTTTGCGTGAACTGTTTCCTAACTTCTCCCCTGAATGGCCTGATTTTAAAGTGATGTCCCCTTCTCCGAGACTCCCCCACCAGTGGAAAAAGTTTCTCTCTATCTACCCTATCAATTCCTTTCAAAATCCTAAAAACCTCAATCAAATCACCCCTTAACCTTCTCTATTCCAGGGAATACAAGCCTAGTTTATGTAATCTCTCCTCATAACATAACCCTTACGATTTACTACTATACATTACTTTGTAAGGTCCCCTTCAATTGCATCTTTTAAGATCGAAGAGCTAAAGTTTCGACAGTCTTTCCTCATAATTCAATCCTTTGATGCTCTTCATGGGGTTGGCTGCATCGCCGGTGTTAACGGGGCGGTAAGGCTACCGACTCCATCTGAGGCCGTTAATGCCCCGTTAACACCAGACAAGGGCAGTCAAAATCACCCCCCGTGTGTGTGTGGATACTGGGTGAGGACACACCTGGGCTTGGAGGTAATGACTCCCACAGGTATACTCACCTTCGAGGTTCAAATGTTTGAGTGAGTGCATTCGTGAGGTAACTGTTGTCTATATTTCAGAAGTGAGAAGTCGCACAACACCAGGTTATAGTCCAACAGCTTTATTTGAAATCACAAGCTTTCGGAGCTGCTGCTCCTTCGTCAGGTGAAGTGGTCACCTGACGAAGGAGCAGCGCTCCGAAAGCTTGTGATTTCAGATAAAGCTGTTGGACTATAACCTGGTGTTGTGCGACTTCTCACTTTTGTCCACCCCAGTCCAACACCGGCATCTCTGCATCATGGCCTATATTTCAGAATGCTGCAGTGGAGCGATGCTGCAGAGTGGGTAGGACATGCCTTCACTGATGTCCAGCACGTTCCTGACTCGAAGCCGGCCCACAGAAAAGTAGGGAAATCCCGATGACCTGGCAACGGATCCCTTTAACCCGGGCTCGAAGTTGGAGAGAGTGGTGCGTGGGACTTGAAACAGCAAAGGGGGCTAAAAAAGAAAATGAGCATTCAACAAATGAAAGAAAGAAAGAAAGACTTTCTATAGCGCTTTCCCCCACCATCGGATGTCCCAAAGCTCTCTACAGCCAATGAAGTACTTTTCTTTTGAAGTATAGTCATTGTTGTAATGTAGGAAATCGCCGTAGCCAATGACCTTCCCTCCATCATAAGATCAGAAGTGGGGATGTTCGCTGATGATTGCAGAGTGTTCAGTTCCATTTGCAACTCCTCAGATAATGAAGCAGTCCATGCCAGCATGCAGCAAGACCTGGACGACGTTCAGGCTTGGGCTGATAAGTGGTAGGTAACATTCGCGTCACACAAGTGCCAGGCAATGACTATCTCCAACAAGGGAGCGTCTAACCAATGCTCCTTCACATTCAACGGCATTACCATCCCCAAATTCCCCACCATCAACATCCTGGGGGGGTCACCATTGACCAGAAACTTAACTGGACCAGCCACATAAATACTGTGGCAACAAGAGCAGGTCAGAGGCTGGGTATTCTGCGGCGAGTGTCTCACCTCCTCACTCCCCAAAGCCTTTCCACCATCTACAAGGCACAAGTAAGGAGTGTGATGGAATACTCTCCACTTGCCTGGATGAGTGCAGCTCCAACAACATTCAAGAAGCTCGACACCATCCAGGACAAAGCAGCCCGCTTGATTGGCACCCCCTCTACCACCTTAAACAATCACTCCCTCCACCACCGGCGCACCATGGCTGCAGTGTGTACCATCTACAAGATGCACTGCAGCAACTCGCCAAGGCTTCTTCGGCAGCACCTCCCAAACCCGCGACCTCTACCACCTAGAAGGACAAGGGCAGCAGGCGCACGGGAACACCACCACCTCCAAGTTCCCCTCCAAGTCACACACCATCCTGACTTGGAAGTATATCGGCCGGTCCTTCATCGTCGCTGGGTCAAAATCCTGGAACTCTCTCCCTAACAGCACTGTGAGAGTACCTTCACCACACGGACTGCAGCGGTTCAAGAAGGCGGCTCACCACCCCCTTCTCAAGGGCAATTAGGGATGGGCAATAAATGCTGGCCTAGCCAGCAACGCCCACATCCCAGGAACAAATAAAAAAAAGCTAATTTGCACACAGCAAGCTCCCACAAACAGCAATGTGATAATGACCAGATTACTCTGTTTTTGTTCTGTTGATTGAGGGATAAATATTGGCCAGGAAACCGGAGAAAACTCCCCTACTCTTCTTCGAAATAGTGCCATGGGATCTTTCACGTCCACCTGAGAGAGCAGACGGGGTCTCAGTTTAAAGTCTCATCTGAAAGACGGCACCTCCGACAGTGCAGCACTCCCTCAGTACTGGAGTGTTAGCCTAAATTTTTGTGCTCAAGTGTATTTATAGAGTTGCAAAGAGCAGGAGGAACACACATAGCTACACCACCTCTCCTTGCCGTTCATATCAGTATCTTGAAATAATCCAATTTAAATCACTCAGTCATTTTAGTGAAGGTGTCTGGTGGGAATTAATTAATTATAATGGGTTTATTTTATCGCAGCACAGCTGGGTCACAACAGTAGCCAAGCGTAAATTCATTAAAATGAGATGTTAAGATCATTATGTACGGGGAATATTAACTCAGTGAACTGTACTGTAAACACCAGAGCAAAGACCGGGTTCTGTTCATCGTGCCAAAATGAAACCCGGACTTCAAGGGTTAAGTTACGAGGAGAGATTACCCAAACTGGGGTTGTATTCCCTGTAATTTAGAAGGTTAAGGGGTGATCTGCTCAAAGATTTCAAGATATTAAGGGGAACAGATAGGGTAGATAGAGAGAAACTATTTCCGCTGGTTGGGGATTCTAGGACTGGGAGCATAGTCTAAAAATTAGAGCCAGACCTTTCAGGAGTGAAATTAGGAAACACATCTACACACAAAGGGTGGTAGAAGTTTGGAACTCTCTTCCACAAACGGCAATTGATGCTGGGCCAATTGTTGATTTAAAATCAGAGATTGATAGCTTTTTGTTAACCAAAGGTATTAAGGGATATGGGGCAAAGGCGGGTATATGGAGTTAGGTTGTGGATCAGACGTGATCTCATTGAATGGCGGAACAGGCTCGAGGGGCTGAATGGCCTCCTCCTGTTCCTATGTTCCGATGTGCCACAGTTTAAATTAACACCCATTCGAAGGAGGTTGGGGGCAGGGGGGAGTTTTTCCCTCTGCAGCAGATGAATTTCAGGATTTGTTTCTTGTTTTCTTTTACTTATCCCTTTGGAATCTCTCACATACTTTCCCCAACAGTTAGGTACCTCCCCAGATACGGGAGTGTGAGAGAGGGGTTAAAGAGCTCTCCCCAGAGAGGGAGTGTGAGAGAGGGGTTAGAGGGACCCTTCCCAGATATGGGAGTGTGAGAGAGGGGTTAGAGGGACCCTTCCCAGATACAGGAGTGTGAGAGAGGGGTTAGAGGGGTCTTCCCAGATACAGGAGTGTGAGAGAGGGGTTAGAGGGGTCTTCCCAGATACGGGAGTGTGAGAGAGGGGTTAGAGGGGCTCTTCCCAGATACAGGAGTGTGAGAGAGGGGTTAGAGGGGCCCTTCCCAGATACAGGAGTGTGAGAGAGGGGTTAGAGAGCTCTCCCCAGATACAGGAGTGTGAGAGAGGGGTTAGAGGGCCCTTCCCAGATACAGGAGTGTGAGAGAGGGGTTAGAGAGCTCTCCCCAGATACAGGAGTGTGAGAGAGGGGTTAGAGGGGCCCTTCCCAGATACAGGAGTGTGAGAGAGGGGTTAGAGGGACCCTTCCCAGATACAGGAGTGTGAGAGAGGGGTTAGAGGGCCCTTCCCAGATACAGGAGTGTGAGAGAGGGGTTAGAGGGACCCTTCCCAGATATGGGAGTGTGAGAGAGGGGTTAGAGGGGCTCTTCCCAGATACAGGAGTGTGAGAGAGGGGTTAGAGGGACCCTTCCCAGATACAGGAGTGTGAGAGAGGGGTTAGAGGGACCCTTCCCAGATACAGGAGTGTGAGAGAGGGGTTAGAGGGGTCTCCCCAGATATGGGAGTGTGAGAGAGGGGTTAGAGGGGTCTCCCCAGATACAGGAGTGTGAGAGAGGGGTTAGAGGGGTCTCCCCAGATACAGGAGTGTGAGAGAGGGGTTAGAGGGGTCTCCCCAGATACAGGAGTGTGAGAGAGGGGTTAGAGGGGTCTCCCCAGATACAGGAGTGTGAGAAAAGAAAGAAAGAAAGAAAGATTTGAATTTCCACAGCGCATTTCACAACCTCAGGGCGTCCCAAAGCGCTTTACAGTCAATGAAGTACTTTTTGAAGTGTAGTCACTGTTGTAATGTAGGAAACGCGGCAGCCAATTTGCGCACAGCAAGCTCCCACAAACAGCAACGTGATAATGACCAGATAAACTTGTTTTTGTGATGTTGAATGAGGAATAAATGTTGGCCAGGACACCGGGGAGAACTCCCCTGCTCTTCTTCGAGATATATTGCCACTGGATCTTCTACATCCACCCGAGAGGGCAGACGGGGCCTCGGTTTAACGTCTCATCCGAAAGACGGCACCTCCGACAGTGCGGCACTCCCTCAGTACTGCACTGGGAGCGTCAGCCTAGATTTTTGTGCTCAAGTCTCTGGAGTGGGACTTGAATCCCACAACCTCCTGACTCAGAGGCAAGAGTGCTACCCACTGAGCCACAGGCTGACACAGAGCTAACAAAATTGAATGAGTATTGAATTGTACCATGAGTATTGAGGTGACGCTGCGGCCTGTCAGTGTAATAATAGCTCCGTGGTAGGCACAAGGGCCTGTGTCTGTATTCCAGTCAGGTCTCAGGTTGCTGGCTGAGATTCCATTTCGCATTTATTAGATAATATCAGAAATTTCATTTCCTGCTCGGTCTCTGTACGCCCGCTGACTGTAAACTTGGAGCAATTACAGTGACGCTCTGCGCTCCTTATTACAGGCCCCACAGACCCCCTTATTGTAAGCTGGTGGTGGTAATGTCTGCTAAGCTGATTACAAGTCTAACATTATGACTTTGGTCTGCTCATATATATATATATATATATATATATATATGTATTATCCGGACGCTGCTTAATGTTTGTTTTCTGATCCTTAGGAACTGAAATGAAAGATAAAATGGCACTGAACGATTTTCAATTGATCCGCAGGTTCCCATGACAGATGGAATAACAAGATAATAGTGAGTGAATTACAAGACTGTAAAGTCGCCTTGACTGATGATTACAGCTTCAACCCCCACGTGTTAGGCAAGACGGAGCGGCGCTGTAATTAACCCAAAGGGGATAGTCAAATTCTGTTCACATGCCACATGTCTATGAAACAGCCATCATTTTACTGAGCACACCAGGGTTGAGGCTCTTTTCTCTAGAAAAAGAGAAGGCTGAGGGGGTAACCTGATAGAGGTCTTTAAAATTATGAAAGGGCTTTGATCGGGTACACTTGTGGGGGGGAGGGGGGGGGAGGGGGGGGGAGTCCAAACCTAGAGGCTATAAATATAAAATAACAACAGAAAACGCTGGAAATACTCAGCAGGCCAGGCAGCATCCGTGGAGAGAGAAACAGAGTTAACGTTTCAGGTCGAAGACCCTTCGTCAGAACTGGAAAAAAGCAGGAAATGAAATAGATTTTAAAGCAAGTTTAGGGCTGGGAAAAGGGGGAGGGGATGAAAGAACAAAAGGGAAGGTCAGTGGTGGGATAGAATGCAGGAGAGATTAAGAGACATTGGGTGACATTAAGAGATAATCAAGGCAAGAGGAGGTGGTAATGTGACAGGTTGAGGCTAGATGAAGTGTGAAATGCGCTGGCAGAATGAAGGACAGCTGCCAGCTTCAGGGAGGGAAGAAAAAAAGGCCAAACAAAAGGGTGGATGAAAAAATAAAATATATATATATATGTGATAGGGGCCGTGGTTATGATCTGAAATTGTTGAACTCTATGTTGAGTCCAGAGGGCTGTAGCGTGCCGAAATATAAGTTAAATATAAAGCTATAAATATAAGTTAGTCACTAATAAATCCAACAGGGAATTCTGTCGAAACCTCTTTACCCAGAGAGTGGTGAGAATGTGGAACTCGCTACCACAGGGAGTAGTTGAGGCGAATAGCATCGATGCATTTAAGGGGAAGCTAGATGAGGGAGAAAGGAATAGAAGGATATGCTGATGGGGTGAGATGAAGATGGGTTGGGAGGAGGCTCGTGTGGAGCATAAGGTGATTATGTTATTGGACTAGTAATCCAGAGGCCTGGGCTAATAGATCCAGCGACGTATAGTTCAAATCTCCACCATGGCAGCTAGGGGAATTTAAATTCAGTTAATTACAATAAATCTGGAATTTGAAAAACAAAAGCTATCAGTAATGGTGATCATGAAACTTACCAGATTGTCATAAAACCCAACTGGTTCACTAATGTCCTTCAGGGAAGGAAATGCTGCCGTCCTTACCCGCTCTGGCCTATATGTGACGCCAGACCCACAGTAATGTGATTGATTCTTAACTACCCTCTGAAATGGCCGAGCAAGCCCCTCAGTTGTACCAAACCGCGACGACAAAGTCAACACTGTGGAAATACCTTCAGGTCCACAAGGACTGCAGCGGTTCAAGAAGGCAGCTCACCGCCACCTTCTGAAGGGCGAAAAAAATGCCGGCCTTGCCAGCGACGCCCACACCCTGTGAACAAATAAAGACCAGTTGGGCCGAATGGCCTGTTTCCGCATTTTACATTCGATGTAAATAAAACACGCTTTTAAACAAAAAACCGGCAAGCGGTTCCTGTCGCCGCTGCAGGTCTGTTTCAGTAAGGTGATACGGCGAGTGCAGAGTGTCGGAGCTGCGACACTCTGCGCCGCAGAACCTGTTCTGTACCTGCGATTTTCCTGCGTGGCATCGCTGCTCACAATGCCGACCGTACTGTCACGTTGGGGGAAATGATCGATGAAGCGTCCCCAGAAATCAGGTGTCTGCCTAAAAAAGAACCTGCCTTTCTATAGCGCCTTTCACCACCTCAGGACGTCCCAATGCGCTTTACAGCCAATGAAGTACTTTCTTGAAATGTAGTCACTGTTATAATGTAGGAAACGCGGCAGCCAATTTGCGCACAGCAAGATCCCACAAAGAGCAATGGGATAATGACCAGATAATCTGTTTTAGTGATGTTGATTGATGAATAAATGTTGGCTAGGACACCGGGGGGATAACTCCCCCACTCTTCTTCGGAATAGAACCATGGTAATCTTTTACGTCCACCTGAGAGCACGGACAGGGGCCTCGGTTTAACGGCTCATCCGAAAGGCGGCAACTCCGACAGTGCTGCACTCCCCCTCAGTACTGCACTGGAATGTCAGCCCAGATTATGTGCTCAAGTCAGCACACATGAAACTATGTTCTGGGATGAGTCTGTGTCTTATGGAGAGGAGGAGAAAAAGATGGAAAAATTGGATAGGAAATAAAAGTACTGTACTACTATTCTGGAGGTAGTAATGGGGAGGGAATGTTTCCCTTAGTCCTCAGAAAAATAAACTGCTTCAAATACTAAACCAGCTCTTTAAAAAGACAAATACCTTAACACCAGGTGTAGGTGTGTTGGTCGTGTCACCAGAATGAAATGTGGGTTGAAATAACGAACCCAAAGGACCTGATATAATCAGATGTGAGTCAGCTTACGCCACATTAGCTGCATTTGATGACCTACATGAATGTTACAGCTCAATATATCCCTTGTGTGTAATGAGCTAGGTGAAGGTCATAGATGAATGGGTGCCAATATATCTCATGTCTTGGTGTTTAATGATCTACCTGAGAATTATGGGTCAACAAGGAGGCATGGGTTTAATGGCCTTGAGAGTTAGATCACTCCCCAGCAGCTTAATGATCTTGACGTAACTTAGACTCAGCTCTGAGGCTTATTAATTAATGCTCTTAGTGTACGAGATACGATTGTTTCAGCTTAGGTTTTTGAACATGTGCAGGAACAGAGGGACCGGGGGGGTTAATGCACACAAATCTTTGAAGGTGGCAGGACAAGTTGATAAGGCTGTTTAAAATAAAAGCGTACAGAATCCTTGGTTTTATAAATAGAGGAACAGAGTGCAAAAGCAAGGAAGTGATGCTAAACCTTTATGAAACACAGGCTAGGCCTCAGCTGGAATATTGTATCCAATTCTGGGCACCGCGCTTTAGGAAGGATGTCAAGACCTTGGAGAGGGTGCAGAGGAGATTTACTAGAATGGTGCCAGGGATGAGGGACATCAGTTATGTGGGGAGACTGGAGAAGCTGGGATTGTTCTCCTTAGAGCAGAGAAGGGAGATTTAATAGAGGTGTTCAAAATTATGAATGGTTTTGATAGAGTAAATAAGGAGAAACTGTTTCCAGTGGCAGGTGGGTCGGTAACCAGAGGACACAGATTTAAGGTGAAAGAACCAGCGAGGATATGAGGAGAAATTCTTTTACGCAGTGATGTTATGATGATCTGGAATGCGCTGCCTGAAAGGGCGGTGGAAGCAGATTCAATAATAACTTTCAAAAGGGAATCGGGCAAATACTTGAAAGGGAAAGATTTGCAGGGCTATGGGGAAAGAGCAGGGAGGAGTGGGACTAATTGGATCGCTCTTTCAAAGAGCCGGCACAGGCACGATGGGCCGAATGGCCTCCTTCAGTGCTGTGCGATTCTATGTGAAAATGAAAAGGAAGCTGTTTTTAAAAAAAATTAGCAGATCCTGTTGAAAGAGCCAACAGCTGTAGTTCTGGCTGAGGAATCGGCACAGGCTCAAACAAACTGTTCTGACTCCCCTCTGGGGCTTGGTGATGTCACTACAACTCCTTGACTGAACTGTGCCTTTCTAATTATCTTCACAGCGGCCATTATTCTCTGTATAATGCTGGCGGCATAGCGTGTGCTCGCTGCTCCAGGCTACAAGTGTACGATGGGGTTTAATTTCCTCTCTGGCGCTATTTCTGATGCGCTGGTAAAGGTGTTCAACATAAATTCCTGACTGCGTTATTTTAAGAGAAGTTCACAAGGGTGTTGAAACAGTGCATTTAATTCAAATGTGTTAACATGTGTGCTAAAAATTGAGTCAATTAAACCCCAATGTGTTTTATAATGTACGGGCCGGTACATGTCTGAGGAGGCCTGATTGTGTATATATATTAATTATAATAACTTGACTCTCAAATCTTTTATTATTTTCTTCCCTGTCTGACTGGTGACCTATTTCTAGGCCACCCCTAACCCTAATCTGTGGTGGGGTGCCTAGATGTATGTGAGTGGAAGCAAGTCATTTGCTCTCCAGTTTTTAACCTCTGTTATGTCCGAATAAGCACTCAAATTGGTGCGGTAATAACTAGCTGCTTTTATTTCCCGACCCTCTCGCATCTCTCGTCAATGAATATCCAAGCAATACACGAGAGACCATGCACTGTAACTACTATAACGTGCATACTCCCAACAGGGTGCCATCTAGTTTTCAGTTAACAAATCCGCAAGTGCCAAACACATCAACCTCAATCTCTGTGATAGGAGACACGAGGCTGGATTTCCCCTCCTCCCCCAGAGGGGGCTCGGGGCGGTACTTGCGCTCGCTGCCCCCAACCCCGACCCATTTTCCTTGGTCAGGGTGGTTTGTCGGTGGAGGGCAGGGTCCCCTGTGGGATCCCCATCTGCCAGAGGGAGCCCACCACAGATCAGGGAGCAACATTCCGCTGGATATTCGCTGCAGCACCAGTAGAGGTGGATCATAGAATCATAGAATAGTACCGCACAGAAGGATACTGGAGGGAACATCTATTCTATCATCTCAGCCTAGGGACAACTTGAATTGGGAAACTGGCCACTGGACAATAGCGGGCATTCATGTTGCAAGCCTTCATTTATTTGATCCATCGAAACATGTAATGTAGCGCTGCTTTGATGCATTTCAGTGAGGAACTTGACCGGGTAGATACTGAGAGGCTAGTTTCCCCTGGCTGGAGAGTCTAGAACTCGGGGGCACAGTCTCCGGATAAGGGGTCGGCCATTTAGGACTGAAATGATGAGGAATTTCTTCACTTTGAGGGTTGTGAATCTTTGGAATTCTCTACCCCAGTGGGATGTGGAGGCTCAGTCGTTGAGTATATTCAAGATAGAAATCGATAGATTTTTGGACTCTAGGGGAATCGAGGGATATGGGGATCGGGTGGGAAAGTGGAGTTGAGGTTGAAGATCAGCCATGATCTTCTTGAATGGCGGAGCAGGCTCGAGGGGCCGTATGGCCTACTCCTGCTCTTAATTCTTATGTTCTTATGAACCTCTTAACCCCAGAGGTCTCCAAAGCCAGTTCTTTTTAAAATCTTTGTTTACCTCTTTAGTTGTCTCTCTCTCTCTCCTCCTCTTGTGAACGCATTGACTCTCTCACTGGGTCAGGTTCCACAAGCAGAGCCATGGACCAAATGGCTATTATCCATGTGTATGGCTTGACAGCGAGTGCTGGCAGACCGCGGGGGGGATTTCCAGCCAGGTCTGAGCCTGTCCTCGCCCAGTATCCACACGCACTTCCCGCTGGCATCACGGTTACAGTGAGTTGGGCACTCTGGCCCATTGAACGTGTCCCTATCACTGCCTTGGCTAAGATTAGTTTCTTCAGTGATGGCTCAAAGCCACTTCTGTGGTAAGCTTCCAGTTTTCACTTTTCTTTTATACCCATTTACCTTTGGTTCTGAATCTACATTTAGCTTTTGCTTCTGTATTAATCAGATTGATTTTACTGACTCCACTCCTCCCCTCTCCTCCTCTCCCCTCCCCTCCTCTCCCTTCTCCTTTCCTCTCCCCTCTCCTCTCCTCTCCTCCCCTCTCCCCTCCCCTTCTCCTCTCCCCTCCCCTCTCCTCTCCTCTTCCCTCCCCCTCCCCTTCTCCTCTCCCCTCTCCTCTCCTCTCCTCTTCCCTCCCCCTCCCCTTCTCCTCCCCTCTCCTCTTCCCTCCCCTCTTCCTCTCCTCTCCCCTCCTCTCTCCTCCCCTCTCCTCTCCTCTCCCCTCCCCTTCTCCTCTCCCCTCCTCTCTCCTCTCCTCTTCCCTCCCCTCTCGTCCTCTCCTCTCCCCTCCCCTCCTCCCCTCTCCTCCCCTTCCCTCCCCTCCCCTCTCCTTCCCTCTCCTCCCTCCTCTCCTCGCCTCCCCTCTCCCCTCCCCTTCTCCTCTTCCCTCCCCTCTCCCCTCCCCTTCTCCTCTTCCCTCCCCTCTCGTCCTCTCCTCTCCCCTCCTCCCCTCTCCTTCCCTCTCCTTCCCTCTCCTCCCCCCTCCCCTCCCCTTCTCCTCTCCCCCTCTGCTCTCTCCTCCCACTCCTCCCCTCCCCTCCCCTCTCCCCTCTCCCCTCTCCCCTCTCCCCTCCCCTCTCCCCTCCCCTCCCCTCTCCCCTCCTCCCCTCTCCTCCCCTCTCCTCCCCTCTCCTCTCCCCCTCTCCCCTCCTCTCCTCCCCTCTCCTCTCCTCTCCCCTCCCCTCCCCTCTCCCCTCCTCTCCTCTCCACTCTCCTCCCCTCTCCCCTCCTCCCCTCTCCTCCCCTCTCCTCTCCCCCTCTCCCCTCTCCCCTCTCCCCTCCCCTCTCCCCTCCTCTCCTCTCCACTCTCCTCTCCTCCCCCCTCCTCCACTCCCCTCTCCTCCCCTCCGCCCCCCCCCTCTTCTCTACACCATACGCTGCTTCTCAGTCAGGCGTCAGGCAGGTGCTGTGCTCCAAACCTCTCTCTTGATCTGATGGTGAGGAATTGCATGACAACAGGCCCAGGGCGGTGAGTACCCTGATTTTACCTCTTCAAGTGAGATCCTGATCAAGAGACTCTAAGTTTTTGAAAAGAAATTTTCACTTCCTTCCAAGGTGCTAGTCCTGCGGGTTCCAAGGGTGTCAGCCACACTGCTGCTCCCTCACTGGCCCAGAGGTAAAACCAGTTCTCTGAACTGTGCGGATTAGGAGGGTCTGACATTTCATCTCCACTCTATACTGGGATAGCTGATCTCAAATTAGGGAACGGAAGGGGAGCTCATGAAGGATAAGATGATTCTGAGGGGGCTCGACAGGGTAGATGAAGAGAGGATGTTTCCCCTCGTGGGGGAATCTAGAACTAGGGGACATAATTTCAGAATAAGGGGGCACCCATTTAAAATGGAAATGAGGAGGAATTTCTTCTCTCAGAGGGTCGTAAATCTTTGGAATTCTCTTCCCCAGAGAGCTGTGGAGGCTGGGTCATTGAATATATTTAAGGTGGAGATAGACAGATTTTTGAATGGTAAAGGAGTCAAGGGTTATGGGGAGCGGGCAGGGAAATGGAGTTGAGGCCAAGATCAGATCAGCCATGATCTTATTGAATGGTGGAGCAGGCTCGAGGGGCCAGATGACCTATTCCTGCTCCTCCATCTTATGTTCTCATGTGATAGGGAAAGACTATTTACTCTGGTTGGGGAGTCAGTGACAAGAGGTCATAATAAGATTAGGAGAAATGTCTTTATACAGAGGGTTGTTGGAGCATGGAACACTTTGCCACAGGTAGTAGTTGAGGTGGAGACCATGACATCCTTTAAAAGAAGAATAAACGTTTGAAGCAGAGGAAGATATTGTGAGAGAGCCGGGCAGTGGGATTAGTGTTGGATTGTTCTCACAAAGAGCCAACACAGGCACGATGAGCCGAATGGCCTCATTCTGTGCTATAAAATCCTATGGTTCTATTCCATCGTGCCTGTGCTGGCTCTTTGAAAGAGCTCTCCAATTAGTCCCACTCCCCTGCTCTTTCCCCAGAGCCCTGCAATTTTCTCCCCTTCAAGTAATTATTCACTTCCCTTTTGAAAGTTACTATTAAATCAGCTTCCACCGCCCTTTCAGGCGGTGCATTCCAGGTCATAATAACTCGCTGTGTAAAAACAATTTTCCTCATCTCCCCCTCTGGCTCTTTTGTCAATTACCCTAAATCTGTGTCCTCTGGTTACCGACCCTCCTGCCAGTAGAAACACTTTCTCCTGACTTACTCTAGCAAAACCCTTCATGATTTTGAACGCCTCTATTCAATCTCCCCTTAACCTTCTGTGGTCCAAGGAGGACAATTCCAGCTTCTCTTGGCTCTCCACGTAATTGAGGTCTGAATCCCTGAGTTGGGGAGGGGAAAATCAGCCCGGGTTCCCTCTCCTGCTCACTGTAATTTTGTGTGTGTTTGGAAGTTGGGTGCGGGTGGGATTTGGCTCACCTGTGATGATCTCCACGGTCAGATAGGCTGCCAGAGTAATATGTGAATAATGGCCACTTGGGTGAGTGCTTTCTGTTTTTTATTTATACGTTCACGGGATGGATGTGGGTTCCGCATCCCTAATTGCCCTTGAGAAGGGTGGTGGTGAGCTGCCTTCTTGAACTGCTGCAGTCCTTGTGGTCAAGATCCTCCCGCAGCGGTTCGGTACAACTGAGTGGCTTCGCTCGGCCATTTCAGCGGGCAGCTAAGAGTCAACCACATTGCTGCGGGCTTGGAGTCACATATCGGCCAGACCGGGTAAGGACGGCAGATTTCCTTCCCTAAAAAGACATTAGTGAACCAGTTGGGTTTTATACGACAATCCAATAGTTCATGGTCACCATTACAGATACTTGCTTTTTAATTCCAGATTTATTTCATGAATTAACTGAATTTTAATCCTCCAGCTGCTATGGTGCGATTACTAGTCCAGTAACATGACCACTAGGCAACTGTACCCCTCGTCAAACCATAGCCCAGTAAAGAAGATGTGGCTCTAGGAGAAGAAGGGATGGGGCGGGAAGAATATTGGAGAGCAAAAAAAAGAAGAGATGAGTTAATCATTTTTTTTTAAATGGCTGAGCTCGTGGCCTGGGCAGACACTGTAGCTAGTTAATAAAACACAGTAATTTAAGTGTACTGGCTGAGTCAGAACATTATGTTTAATCGAATGAGACTGAGGCCAAGGAACTACACACAACATCTATCAAACTCATCGAGGTGAAAAAAATAAATAAGCACCAGAAAAAAAATCCTCAAATGTAAGAGAGAAAGTAAAGTTTATAAAGTCAAATTATGAATCAAGGGTAATTTTTTTTTTACAAGATCACAAAATAGACCTGGACCAGGGAAGTCGATGGCTTCATCTCTGCTCATTCATCCAACAAACACCAGTGGTTTTAACTAGTTAAACTCCAGCAAAAGCTCTGTGGTAGGGTTGCCAACCCTCCAGGAATCGAAGATTAATCTCCTGGACACGCTGCTGTGAGCAACATGAGAAAAATCATAGGGTCATTAAAAAAAATATATGTTTTTTCAATTTCCTTCGAACACTTTTGCTTATTAGTTATAAAAATATTGGAGACGGGGAAAAAGAGGCTGTTTGACCGACGGTCAAAGGAATCATCCAATCAGGCAACGAAGAGTCTGTTCGCTTTCCGATTGGCCGTGGGAAGGCCGGGGCGCCGCGAGGATGGACGTGTCGGGCGACCAATGGCGGGAGTGTGTGGGGGCGGGGCAAGGAGGTCATGTGATGAAACCTCCAGGAATACGTCCAACCAGAGTTGGCAACTCAACCCTGTACACACTTAGTGATGGGTGTGTGTTGGACAGCTGGCTAAAAATTACCTCCACTGTCTTACCTATCAGCTTGTTCCATGTTTTTATCCAATCTTTGTATGACGAACTTCCTAACATCAGTCCTAAATTTGCCTTTTGTCAGTTCAAACTTGTGCCTCCTTCACCGACTGTCACAGTTTGATTTGAAGTCATGTTTTTGCATTGATCTTTTTTCTATACTCCCTGGTTCTCTTCTCTCCTCTCCTGAATGCACTGATCTTTTTGGGATATGGCTGCACAGGCAACAGGTGCCCTCCTATAGCCTGTCCAAGTAGCCATTCTAGACAGTGAGTCTTGGCAAGCTATTCGACTGTGGGGAGCACCACAGCTGAGCCCGTGGGATCCTGAGGAAAAATACAGATTTTTTTTTTCACCCGAGTGTATCTCTAACAAAGCATACAGGGGAGAGAGAGAGAGAGAGAGAGAAAGGTCAATTATTGAACAGGTTTTATTGCAGTCTTGACAATCAGCTGAGTAAAGTGAATCTCTGAACGACTCTCTTATCTGTTCCTCGTAGCTGTGCTTGGCCTTTGTCCCCAGCTACACTTTCAAGCAGATCACTTACACTTTCATTCCGAATCCACAGTGCACAAGAATTCCAATCTGTGTAGAAAGGGTTTATACTGCTCGAAGGAATGGGCCAGATGATGCTGTTGATTAGATATGAGTGTACCTGCAGTGATCCCCGAGCTGAAAATATGGCCCTACTTCCTTGTTTTAGTGCCTTAGAGCAGAGAAGGTTGAGAGGAGATTTGATAGAGGTGTTCAAAATCATGAGGGGTCTAGACAGAGTAGATAGAGAGAAACTGTTCCCATTGGCAGAAGGGTCGAGAACCAGAGGACACAGATTCAAGGTGATTGGCAAAAGAACCAAAGGCGACATGAGGGAAAAAAAATTTATGCAGCGAGTGGTTATGATCTGGAATGCACTGCCTGAGAGGGTGGTGGAGGCAGATTCAATCGTGGCTTTCAAAAGGGAGTTGGATAAGTACCTGAGGGGAAAAAATTTGCAGGGCTACAGGGAAAGGGCGGGGGAGTGGGACTAGCTGAAGTGCTCTTGCTGAGAGCCGGCACAGGCTCGACAGGCCGAATGGCGTCCTTCTGTGCTGTAACCATTCTATGATTCTATTGATAAATTCTCTTCCTGTAAATGAATACAGGATGCATGAGGCGCGCTTTCGTGTCAGCACGTTATGGTCGTGCAGCATTCCCTTCCCTTCCCGTTTCCCAATTTTCTCCCTCTTCTCCTTATGCCGGATTACGGTTCTCACAAGTTCTGGTCACCCTCCAGCACCTCACTCTAGTGGCCATTCTTCACGTGTGATTCCAGACAGTGCGTGGTGATGTGCCATTTTACCATGTGTGGCATCACAGCCGTGCCCAATCCTGCCCTCACCCACAGATGCACTTTCCAGCAGCGGTCATACGAATAGCGATCGGGAGCAGGAACCCTGTGTGAACTCTCCCTCCTTCATTCCCCAGCCAAGCTACACCGAGGGCCATTGAAGCAAACCTATTAGTGCCTCAGCTGTGATCACCACTTTTGTATAGAACTTAATAGTATTTTACGGCAATTTATTTGGTCAGTTCTTTGCCCAATCAGGAATGTGAGTTGCCCGTGTGAGACATAGAAAGAGGGAAAGAACTTGCACAGATATAGCATCTCATTACATCCTTAGAGTGTCCCAAAGTGCTTCACAGTCAATGAGTCAATGTTGTTCTGTTGGCAAATGTGACAGCGAAACGTGCACCCGCATATAGAAATGTGATAGTGACCAGTTAATATATTTAAATAATCAGAAATTGAAAACAGTAGATTTTTACACTTACAACTTATCCTAAAACAATCAAACTTTGAAAAGACAAGTATTTTTAAAACAAAACAGGCACTCTTTTGACTCCAGGATGCAGTTGAGTTGCCAACACTGTTTGGACATATACAAAAGCAAAATACTGCGGATGTTGGAAGTCGGAAATAAAAACAGAAAATGCTGGAAATACTCAGCAGGTCAGGCAGCATCTGTGGAGAGAGAAAGAGAGTTAGCGTTCCATGATTACAGTTATTTAAGAGTAATTAAAATACGTTGTTAACACTGTGTCTCTCTCCATGGATGCCGCCTGACCTACTGAGTATTTCCAGCATTTGCTATTCTGATTTCTGTTTGGACACTATTACTATTACTAATACTATTTTTTTTTATTCGTTTATGGGATGTGGACATCGCTCTGTTCTTTTGTTTATTAGTTATATACCAGGAGGTGCCATCACATGGTCTCCTGCTCCAAATTGCCCCGCCCCAAGCTCCTGCCATTGGTCTCCCGACATGTCCATCCTCGCAGTGCCCTGCCTTCCCGCACCAATTGGAAAGCAAACAGACTTCATTAATACGGGGTCGGCCTTTAAAGACAGAGATGAAGAGAAATTTCCTCACTCAGAGGGTGTTGAATCTTTGGAATTCTCTACCCCAAAGGGCTGTGGATGCTGAGTCGTTGAGTATATTCACGGCTGAGATCGATAGATTCTAGGGCTCGAGGGGAATCAAGAGATATGGGGACAGGGCGGGAAGGTGAAGTTAAGGTTGAAGATCAGCCGCGATCATATTGAATGGCGGAGCAGGCTCGAAGGGCCGTGTGGACGACTCCTGCTCCAATTCTTATTTTACCCGATTGGATTATTCCTGACTCTCGGTCTAACAGCCCTTTTTCCCCATTGCCAATATTATTTTACAACTAATAAACAAAAGATTTTTTTTTTTTAAACACAATTTTTAAGTGCCCCCCTCCCTATGATTTGTCTCCTTGGTTGCTTGCAGCAGGAGATTAGTCATTAATCCCTGGAGACTCCGGGAGGGTTGGCAAGCCTGGGATGCAGCAGCTTCTGACAGCAGCAGGGGTTAGGAACTAGGAACTATTGCTCCGGGTAGTTGAGTTCCAGTCGGAGGGGATTGGGGGCTGGACCGATTTCCGGTCCGCCGCTGTTACTGGTCCGCCTGTGATGGGGAATGAGGAGCTGCTGCTGCGGGCGATCCGGGCAGTGAACCGGCTGCTGCGGGAGCGCCGGCTCCGGACCGCCTTGGCTGCCGTCAAGGGATTCCGCAACGGGGTGGTGTGAGTGCGGGGGACCGGGGGAGGGAGGCGGCAAAGGCTGGAGGTGGTTTATTACTGGGCTCAAACCCCTGTAATGGGTGGAAGTGGTTTATTACTGGGCTCAAACCTCCTGTAATGGGTGGAGGTGGTTTATTGCTGGGGCTCAAACCTCCTGTAATGGGTGGAAGTGGTTTATTACTGGGCTCAAACCTCCTGTAATGGGTGGAAGTGGTTTATTACTGGGCTCAAACCTCCTGTAATGGGTGGAAGTGGTTTATTACTGGGCTCAAACCCCCTGTAATGGGTGGAGGTGGTTTATTACTGGGCTCAAACTCCCTGTAATGGGTGAAACTGGTTTATTACTGGGCTCAAACCCCCTGTAATGGGTGGAAGTGGTTTATTACTGGGCTCAAACCCCCTGTAATGGGTGAAACTGGTTTATTACTGGGCACAAGCTCCCTTTAATGGGTGAAACTGGTTTATTACTGTGCTCAAACCGCCTGTAATGGGTGAAATTGGTTTATTACTGGGCTCAAACCCCCTGTAATGGGTGAAATTGGTTTATTACTGGGCCCAAACTCCCTTTTAATGGGTGGAGGTGGATTATTACTGAGGCACAAACCCCCTGTAATGGGTGAAATTGGTTTATTACTGGTCACAAACCCCCTTTTAATGGGTGAAATTGGTTTATTACTGAGGCTCAAACCTCCTGTAATGGGTGGAGATGGTTTATTACTGGGGCTCAAACCTCATCTAATGGGTTGAGGTGGTTTATTACTGAGGCTCAAACCCCCTGTAATGGGTGGAAGTGGTTCATTACTGGGGCTCAAGCCCCCTGTAATGGGTGGAAGTGGTTTATTACTGAGGCACAAACCCCCTGTAATGGGTGAAATTGGTTTATTACTGGTCACAAACCCCCTTTTAATGGGTGAAATTGGTTTATTACTGAGGCTCAAACCTCCTGTAATGGGTGGAGATGGTTTATTACTGGGGCTCAAACCTCATCTAATGGGTTGAGGTGGTTTATTACTGAGGCTCAAACCCCCTGTAATGGGTGGAAGTGGTTCATTACTGGGGCTCAAGCCCCCTGTAATGGGTGGAAGTGGTTCATTACTGGGGCTCAAGCCCCCTGTAATGGGTGGAAGTGGTTTATTACTGGGATCAAACTCCCTGTAATGGGTGGAAGTGGTTTATTACTGGGCTCAAACCCCCTGTAATGGGTGAAAATGGTTTATTACTGGGCTCAAACCCCCTGTAATGGGTGAAATTGGTTTATTACTGGGCCCAAACCCCCTTTTAATGGGTGAAATTGGTTTATTACTGGTCACAAACCCCCTTTTAATGGGTGAAATTGGTTTATTACTGAGGCTCAAACCTCCTGTAATGGGTGGAGATGGTTTATTACTGGGGCTCAAACCTCATCTAATGGGTTGAGGTGGTTTATTACTGAGGCTCAAACCCCCTGTAATGGGTGGAAGTGGTTCATTACTGGGGCTCAAGCCCCCTGTAATGGGTGGAAGTGGTTTATTACTGGGATCAAACTCCCTGTAATGGGTGGAAGTGGTTTATTACTGGGCTCAAACCCCCTGTAATGGGTGAAAATGGTTTATTACTGGGCTCAAACCCCCTGTAATGGGTGAAATTGGTTTATTACTGGGCCCAAACTCCCTTTAATGGGTGGAGGTGGATTATTACTGAGGCACAAACCCCCTGTAATGGGTGAAATTGGTTTATTACTGGTCACAAACCCCCTTTTAATGGGTGAAATTGGTTTATTACTGAGGCTCAAACCCCCCCTGTAATGAACGAAGCTTCACAGACGTAATCAGACTAAAATGTACACCAAGACAAAGAAGATATTCGGTGGGATAACCATAAGATTGGTAGGTTTTAAAGGAGGAAATGGAGGTGGAGAAGAGGTTATAAAGGAGGGAATTCCAGATTAATGCGTCTAGACGGCTGATGGAGAGGGATGCACAACCTAGGTCCCTTATTATTGCTCATGCTGCTACTAGCTTAACATCTTCTGGGGATCAAACACGCCATCCCTCTGACCTATATGGCTCAGCTACCTGCTCGGCAAACGCGCTGCGCCATTGAGGGAGCAGGCGGTGTTTTTTGTGAATGAATCAAGTTTAAAATGTTACGTTGATTGTGGCTGTGTTCTGCCAGGGTTATTTCTGATGAATTGGTTGAGCTCTGCTTTCTCGTTCATTGGTAGTTGGGTTGTCATGGGAATGGCATGTGGGTCAACACTCTCTGCAGGTTTGTTTCTTGTAATTGGGGGAAAATGCTGCCACTCCATGGCGCGGCAGAGGCCTGTAAAGCTGCTGGAGAATGTGCACTAATCTGAGGTAAATCTCCTCTGCAGCTGCAATCCTGCCCGATTAAATTTGGGGTCTTCCGTGCTCAACTACCAGAGGGAGTGGGTCATGATGGAAGCTGCAAGACATTGTGTTAATCATTGGGCTTTTTTCTTATTATATTGGTACCATATTCTGCAGGAGATTGTACTTTTATGCCACTACATTTTAACGTAGCAGTCGGCATTCTAAATTCATCAATTCAATTTGTTTCCGTCACAGCCACAACCTGTGTCAGCCGTGGCTCAGTGGGCAGCACTCTCGCCCCTGAGTCAGATGGTCGTGGGTTCAAGTCCCGCTCCAGCGACTTGAGCACAAAAATCTAGGCTAACACTCCCAGTGCAGTGCTGAGGGAGCGCTGCACTGTTGGATGTGCCGTCTATCGGATGAACCAAGACCCCGTCTGCCCCCTCAGGTGGATATAAAAGATCCCACTACACTATTTTGAAGAAGAGAAGGGGTGTTCTCCCCGGTGTCCTGGTCAATATTTATCCCTCAATCGACATCACTAAAACAGATTATCTGGTCATTATCGCAATGCTGTTTGTGGGAGCTTGCTGTGTGCAAATTTGCTGCTGCATTTCCTACATTACAACAGTGACTCCACTTGAAAAGTACTTCATTGGCTTTGGGGAAGGCTTGGGTCATTAAAAGCGCTGTATAAAAGTAAGTCTTTCTTCTCTGTGAGAGACTTGTAACCCCAGACTCTGTTGGAGCTATTGTCAGGCAGTTCAAAGTGTGCTTCCACACGCAACTCAGGGTAATATAATCTGTAACGTAAATGTACAGTTTAAGTGAATGCAGTACAACAATTTTGCAATCCCCCATTACACTTTATTAAAATCTGAGTGACAGTGCTGAAGTACCTAATGCAAACCTGGATGGGCAGGAATTGTATTTTTTTATTTGTTCGCAGGATGTGGGCGTCGCTGGCAAGGCCAGCATTTATTGCCCATCCCTAATTGCCCTCGAGAAGGTGGTGGTGAGCCGCCGCCTTGAACCGCTGCAGTCCGTGTAGTGGTTTGGTTTAATGGAGTAGCTGGCTAGGTCATTCCTAACGAGATGGGTTTGGAAACTAATCACTCTGTTAGCTGTAAAGAAAATGGAGCTCACTAACTGGAACTTCAGATTTTATTTAGTATTCACTGCCTCCCTCCGCCCCAGCATCGCCCTCTCTCTCCCATGCCCATACCTTTCTCCTTTATTCCCCCCCCCCCCCTCAGTCTGATGTAAACATGATTGACAATTATCTAACTGGTAGAAGTGGGAATGGGGGCCGGCCGCTGGAGTGTTTGGGAGTCTACAAACCCCAAGTTTCAACTAAAAATTTGTTCAGATCCAATTGTTAAGAATGAGATGTATTTTTACCTTCTCTGAAGTCCGCCTGTCCACGTGCGTGTCTGGCAGCATCTGTGGAGAGAGAAACAGAGTTAACGTTTCAGGTCGATGACCCTTCATCAGAACTGGAAAAAAGTTGGAGATGGAACAGGTTTTTAAGCAAGTGTAGGGGCAGGGAAAGGGGGGAGGGAGAGAAAGAACAAAAGGAACGGTCTGTGATAGGATGGAAGGCAGGAGAGATTAAGAGACAAAAGGGATGATGGTGTAAGGCAAGAGGAGATGGTAATGGGACAAGTTAAGAAACAAAAGTTGACTCTCTAGATGAAGTGTGAATGACGATGGCAGAATGAAAGACAGCTGCCATGTGAGAGAGAGGAAAAAAAATGATAAAAGATAGGGGCAGAGGTTATGGTCTGAAATTGTTGAAATCGATGTTGAGTCCAGAAGGCTGTGAAGTGCCTAATTGAAAGATGAGGTGCTGTTCCTCGAGCTCACGTAAGCTGTTTTTATTTCAGATTTCCAGCATCCGCAGTATTTTGCTTTTGCCACGTGTGTGTCTGTCTGCCTGTCTGTCTTTTTTTTGTTAATAAAGGAATGACAGGTTTAAGTGGCTCTCTCAAACCTGGTATTTCTGTGAAACCCCACTTCCATTTTTGAGATTGGGTTTCATCTGTTTCTTTTTCCGTACAGGTGTTCTTTTGAGATGACTGGTTTTAGGGTTGGCTCTTTTTTTAATTTCTTGTCCCTTCCCATCCCTTCCCCATGTTATTGATTGCATGCACTGGAGGGGGTGGTGGGGTGCCCCGGACATTCCAGGAGAGCTGGTTGACCCCAGGCCAGGGCTGCTTCAATCGGAGGCCCTCGTGGGTGGCAGGAGAAGAGATGGGCCTACAATTCTGGATATAGTCAACAATTGTATGTGGGGAAAAAAATAGGGGCCCCTGACAATTGTAGTAGGTGATTTCTCTTTTGGAGGAAAGTAGATGAGAATCAAGCCTATACCTTGAGTATTTTTTTTATAAATACATTCTCGGGATATGGGTGTCGCTGGGAAGGTCACCTTCACGCTAAAGGCTTCTTCACAGTGGCTTTCAGATCCTGTCAGGTTTGTGAGCACGTATTCAATTCTGCGCATTGTTTTTTTTAGGTATGGAGCCAAAATCCGAGCCCCACATGCTCTTGTGATGACATTCCTGTTCAAAAGTGGAAGGTAAGGGCTGCGTGCACGCTGTCTTTATACGTCGGCATTGCTGTGCCCATTTCTAATCGGAGAGCATTGTTCCAAAACTAAAATTGCCAGTGATTCAAAGGGGTTTTATTCCTCACACAAATTTGAATGTATTTCATCCTGGTGCATATAACTCTGCCAGAGCTTATATTGTATTTTGATCATAAATATTGAATCTGCCCTGCACACGAGTCTCATGCAGACGCTGGATCTGCCCCAGCGCGCGAGGCGAGATTAGGATGCAGGAAATGAGGAGAATTGAGGGGGAGGGGAGAAAATGTGCTGGCAGTAATCCTAATGTTTGTTCTTGTGCGTTCAGTCTATTAGACAAACTGAAAGCCGTCGCACAAGCTACGTACACTCATTCCCGAAACCTGGCCATCTTCGTCTTCACGTACAAGGGACTGCAGGCAGCACAGCAATGGCTGCAGGGTGAGAAGGCGCAGTTCCATTCGTTCTTGGCAGCTTGTATGGGGGGCTGGTTAGTGTTTGGAGACAACAACCACATCAACAGCCAGGTAAAAAGGAAAAAAAAAAAGTTTTTTTTTTTTCTGCCCTTCCCGCGTCTGTAGAAGTGGGGAGGACGGCCTGCACTTGGGCCTCTTGGCAACTTGTGCTTTGGAACTGGCTGCTGGGGAGGTTCGAGAACTGCGTGCATCACCTCCGCATTACCCTTCTTTACCTGAAGGTGGCGGCTTGTGCTGCCCCACAGTTCTGTCAGCTGAGGCGTCTCATCCAATTGGCCATTTATGTCTGAATCGATGTTCCTGCTAAGGTGCGCGCGCGGCCGCACAATAATCTGAAAGGTCCCACGCAGGCCGCTCACCGGCTTTTACATTGTAAACACCGCGCATTCGCAGAAATTTAAAGTGACCGCGCATTGAAAGAAACAGGCTACACAGAACAAAGCGCAGCTTACAAGGAACATTGGTCTGAATGTTTAACTATACAGCGGTATAATATACAGGAAACTCTTTATTAACCGGGACCGGCGTGGTGCCGGTTAATCAAAAAGTCCGGATAATGGAGAGTTATATCTCCCAACGTATGAGAGCCCCGTACACATTGACATGCGCCTGCATTCGGAGCTCCGTCTCCCCGGGGACCGCCAGCTGACCATCTGTCGTGTCCGCTGCCTTTTTCCCCTCACAATCTACAAGGCAAACGCCTCGTTTTTTTTAAAAGTTAATTTTAAACGAGAGATGAAGGAAAACCCCGGTTACCTACTCAAGAATTTTGCCGGTTAAGAGAGATTTCCGGATATTTGGGTGCCGGTTAATACGAGTTTCCTGTATATTTATATTATGTCATGTGTATATATGTGTTATATAAGAACATAAGAAATAGGAGCAGGAGTAGGCCATTCGGCCCTTCGAGCCTGCTCCGCCATTCAGTAAGATCATGGCTGATCTTCTACCTCATCTCCACTTTCCTGCACTGTCCCCATATCCCTTGATTCACTTAATATTCAAAAATCTATCGATCTCTGTCTTGAATATACTCAACGACTGAGCCTCCACAGCCCTCGGGTAGAGAATTCCAAAGATTCACCACCCTCTGAGTGAAGAAATTTCCCCTCCTCTCAGTCCTAAATGGCCGGCCCTTTATTCTGAGACTGTGACCCCTGGTTCTAGACTCCCCAGCCAGGAGAAACATCCTCCCTGCATCTACCCTGTCAAGCCCGGTAAGACTTTTGTATGTTTCAATGAGATCACCTCTCATTCTTCTAAACTCCAGAGAATATAGGCCTAGTTTACTCAATCTCTCCTCATAGGACAATCCCCCCATCCCAGGAATCAGTCTGGTGAACCTTTGTTGCACTCCCTCTATGGCAAGTATATCCTTCCTTAGGTAAGGAGACCAAAACTGTACACAATACTCCAGGTGTAGTCTCACCAAGGCCCTATATAATTGCAGTAAGACGTCTTTACTCTTATACTCAAATCCTCTTGTAATAAAGGCCAACATACCCTTTGCTTTCCTAATTGCTTGCTGTACCTGCATGTTAACTTTCAGTGATTCGTGTACAAGGACACCCAGGTCCCTCTGAACATTCCAATCTCTCTCCATTTAAAAAATACTCTGCTTTTCTACTTTCCTACCATATATATATATATATATATACATATAGCATGCCCTGGCCAATATTTATCCCTCAACCAACATTACTAAAAACAGATTATCTGGCCATTATCGTAATGCTGTTTGCGGGAAACATAGAATCTAGGAGTAGGAGTAGGCCATTCGGCCCGTCGAGCCTGCTCCACCATTCAATACGATCATGGCTGATCATCCAAATCCAGTACCCTGTCCCTGCTTTAATCCCCACAGTACACATATCCCACCCTACCCCCGTAACCCCACGTATTTAATTCCCCCTAACATATCCCATCCTATCCCCATAACCCCACATATTTAATCCCCCCCCTAACACTAAGGGTCAATTTATCATAGCCAAATCAACCTAACCCGCACATTTTTGGACTGTGGGAGGAAACCGGAGCACCCGGAGGAAACCCACGCAGACACGGGGAGAATGTGCAAACTCCACACAGACAGTCACCCGAGGTCAGATTCGAACCCGGGTCCCTGGCGCTGTGAGGCACCAGTGCTAACCACTATGCCACCGTGTTGCCCTTGCTTGCTGTGTGAAAATTGGCTGCTGTGTTTCCCACATTACAACAGTGACTACACTTCAAAAAGTACTTAATTGGCTGTAAAGCACTTTGGGATGTCCTGAGGTCATGAAAGACGCTCTATAAATGCAAGTTCTTTCTTAATGGTTTAACCAGTGATGCCATTAGTGTTGATGAGGCTTGCTTGCTTGGTTTTTTTACACAGTTGCTGTAAGATCTGATGTATCCGGCATGTGGCTATAAAAAGTACACCCAAGGATTCTTACGCTAGTTGGACAATCTCACGGTCACTCCAGCTGTAGCTCTTGGTTTACAGCTTCTGAAAATCCGTGTGAAGCGACGGGCTGGACCCTGGATTTTATACACCCTCCAATCTTTCCATTTCTCCTTTCCTGGCAGACCTTCACCACCATGGGGGTGCCAGTATCCCCTTCAATACGGAGGGTGGGGGGGGTTTATTGTGAACCGAGACAGCAAGTGCAGTCGGTGGAGGGTCTTGTACCTGAGCCTGATTCTGTTCTCGTTGGGTGTCCGTTTTAGACAGGACAGCTGTTGCGATTGGGACCCTTGCTGGATCTGCACCTTCAGGAAGGAAGGAAAAATTGGGGGAGAGCGAATTAATAAGAAAAATGGCAATGGGCGGGGGAGGGGTAGGGGTGGGGAATAGTTGTATTGTGCTGTTGTATAACATTTTAACCATTCTGGACAATTCAATAGACTCTTATCCGATGTTCCCGTTTAGCTGTGTGGCTTCGCAGCTGTCTGGAGCTCCTGCACAGGCCGCTTGCCGGTTTCTCGATGGAAAAACTGCGCATGCGTGGAAATGTGAATGGGCCATGCAGCCCCTTAAAGGGGCCGCACACCCACAAAAAAAAAATTAGAGGGAACATTGCTCTTATTTGCCCTTTAGGCAGTTTGTCTAGGTGCATTTGGATCTGTTGGATGAGATTTTAGGACCAAAGTTAAATGTTACTGCCGGGAAGGTGTGATTTCAGGAGAATCTTTACATTCCACTCAAAAATTAAAAGTCGCTTCATTGGACGCCAAAATGGTCGCCAAATACAGGCCTCTGTAGCTGTTGTAAGATGTCTGTCTTTTGACAACCGCCGTCATCTCTCTCGAACAAATGTCTAGGCTGACACTCCAGTGCAGTGCTGAGGGAGCGCTGCACTGTCAGAGGTGCCGTCTTTCGGATGAGACGTTAAACCGAGGCCCCGCCTGCCCCCTCAGGTGGACGTAAAAGATCCCATGGCACTATTTCGAAGAAGAGCAGGGGAGTTCTCCCCGGTGTCCTGGGGCCAATATTTATCCCTCAATCAACATCGCTAAAAACAGATTATCTGGTCATTATCACATTGCTGTTTGTGGGACCTTGCTGTGCGCAAATTGGCTGCCGCGTTTCCTACATTACAACAGTGACTACACTTCAAAAAGTACTTAATTAGCTGTAAAGCGCTTTGGGACGTCCGGTGGTTGTGAAAGGCGCTATATAAATGCAAGTCTTTCTTTTTCCCTACAGATAAATATGTACCTGTTGTCCCGTGTTCTCTTTGGTCTTTCACGATTGGCTGTCGAAAAGGGTTACTTTCCGGAGCCAAAGCGAGACCCTTTCCCGCTGTTTGCCACGTTGGTGTGGGGTGTCGTGCTGTGGCTGTTTGAGCATCATCCACACACACTACAACCATCACTCCAGTCTTCCATGACCTACCTCTACGATGACAGCAACGTTTGGCACGATATATCGGACTTTCTCGTTTATAACAAAAAGAGCAGCGGTAAATGAGTAGGTTTTTGGGGGGGTAAAAAGAAAAACAACTTTTTTTTTTAGCAAGGTGATATTTTCAGCTTTCCATTAATTTTCTCTTCTGTCCTGAAGAGACCCCATTTACTGTAAGTGATTTAGCGCTTTGACCACATGCTCACCGGAGTCTCTGACAGTCGGAGGTGATGTATCTGTGATGTCGGAAGCAGTCGTTCTGTGCGTTTTTGTAAATAGACTTTCCCCCTTCAGAAAGTGAACTAAGCACAGTGGACGACGAGCTTCCCTTGTCCTCGATTTTAAAATGGTTACCAATCTACTGGAGTGTTCCGACCAGCCTCGCAGGCTCCTGCTGCTGTAGTTGAAGAGGAGGGTAAGAGATGGCTAACGGCTCCGTTGGACCTAGACTCTTGCTGCTAGAACTCTGGAGTTGTTCTGCTTTACCTAGCCGAGCCTTTTAACATTGCTAGGCGAGAAACCCGCCAGTCTCTCTGGGAGCTCTTTGTAGCAAGAGTGCGGGTTGTGTGCGAGAGAATTGATATGAGAGATGGCCTTGCAATCCTGTGAATCTTGCCTACCTAATTAAAACATGTACATCTCCCGTCACTTTTAATCCAGCCTGCGTTTTTTGATTGCCTGAAAATAACCTGTTAAGTTAACCGTGCGGAAATACAAACAGATCAGAAAAAAAAATAAGCTAGCAGTCGACACAACCAATATAATTGTAGAAACAACTTGTTCCCATTCTTTTTTGGGGGCAAGTTCTTTCCTGGGCCATGCAAGGGCCCTCCAGCTGAGTTTTAAGCTCCTTCAGCGGTATTTTTGTCAAATGCCTATTTGCAGCCCCTGCTGCTCCCAGTGAGTTCCCGGCCTGACCCATCCCAGTTTTTCCCCAGCTCCGAGTACTTCCTGGTGTGTCACACAGTTTGGGTCCGCCCCCACCCCATACGCACGGGCACGCAATGTTTCCTGGCCCATCTTTACTTCTTCCCAAGCCTCCCCCCCCCCCCCCCCCCCGTCTCCCATCACCCCTGTGCTCGCTGACCTACATTGGCTCCCAGTGCAGCAACACCCCAGATTTAAAAATTCTCATCCTTGTTTTCAAATCCCTCCATGGCCTCGCCCCCTCCCTATCTCATTGTCACATTGCTGTGTGTGGGAGCTTGCTGTGCGCAAATTGGCTGCTGCGTTTCCTACATTATAACAGTGACGACACTTCAAAAAAGTACTTCATTGGCTGTAAAACGCTTTGAGACGCCTGGTGGTTGTGAAAGGCGCTATAGAAATGCAAGTTGTTGCCCCAAACTGAATCCTGGTCTTGCCAGGCTGACTGAACCCCTTGCTCTTCCTGGGAAAGCCCCCTCCGTGCCCCCCACCCCACTCTCCCACCCCATTCATTGCAAAAAGTACTTCATTGGCTGTAAAGCGCTTTGAGACACCTGGTGGTCGTGAAAGGCGCTATATAAATGCAAGTTGTTGCCCCAAACTGAATCCTGGTCTTGCCAGGCTGACTGAACCCCTTGCTCTTCCTGGGAAAGCCCCCTCCGTGCCCCCCACCCCACTCTCCCACCCCATTCATTGCAATCCCCCTCCAGTGCTGTGGCTCTGCTCCCAGCTGATGTCCATGACTGGTCTTCGTGATGATGTGCAACTACTGTCCCAACCAGAGAGGCGTTTCGATTTAAAGAGGAACTCCACGGGTAAACTGTGCCCAAAGAAATACAGATACAGCATAAAAATTTCTGTTATTCTTCGTGCAAAGTAGGTCCTCCAGTGATGTATGCAATTTATTTCCTATCCTATGCCCATTTTCTTGCTCTTCGTATCCCTCAGCGAAGCAATTCTGACTCTAATAATTTAATTAGTGCTCGAACTGCTGAACTGGATTAAATAGCAGTCTATATATTCCTCCCTTCCCCCAGTACACACATTACTCTGAGACATTACGACCTCTGTAATTTCACTTTTTTCTTTAACCGAATGACCTCTTGCAACTCTGCCATGTCATTTATTGGGTTAATGCCGGAGTTTCCCTTTAATAAAAAAACTAAAAGATAAAGTCATGTAAGTTGAAGCATTAAATTTCTGTCACACTTGCAGAAAGTTAGGGTGAAAATGTCACTTCCAGCTATCACTATTTATACGTGATTGAAAGCCACGCGTGAAACTTCAACGTGGTTCTCCTGTCCATGTATTTTAATTTTAAATCTTAAAAACTGAGCTGTTGCAAGATATTTACTGTAATATAAATTGCATATACAGGTCACCAAGGGGTGGCTTATATATGGAGCCTATCATAACAATCAAATCTGCCTCTCTGGATTTTTTTCTGTTAAACTACTGTTTTCTATTGCTTGTCCTAATATTTAATACAGATTATTATTGCAGTGAAAATGGTTTGCGAATTTTTCTTGTGTTTTTGGCTAACTGATTAATGGGGTTGGTTTATTGGCAGGGCTGATGGTAAAAGCTTCCTGGGTGTGTATTTTACAGGCTGTGACTTTCCGGGTTGGTGGTCCTGATTTTGGCCGGGGGGTTCGGGGGGGTGGGGGGCAGGGAAAGGGGACAGAAGGAGACTTCCTTTCCTAAAAGAATGAAGGCTCTCGATGCCCAGTCTGTGCTGAGTTCACTCATCTCAGCCATGGTGTGAGTCAAGGTGGCACCATTGGCTTTTGCTTGCCCTTGAGTTGCCAACCCTCCAGGATTGCCCTGGAGTCTCCAGGAATTGAAGATGAATTCCCTGGACACTGATGCGAGCAACACCCGGGAGAAAAATCACAGGGGGCATTACAAAAAAAAAATCGTGCATTTTCTTCGAACACTTTCGTTTATCAGTTATAAAAATGTTGGAAATTAGTAAAAAGGCTGTCTGACTGAATCATCCAATCAGATAACGAAGAGTCTGTTTGCTTTCCAATTGGCTTGGAAGGCACTGCCCCATGAGGATGGTCGTGTCGGGGGACCAGTGACGAGAGTGTGGGGGGTGAAGCGGTTGAAGGTGGGTGGTCATGTGATGAATCCTCCAGGAATAAATCCAACCAGAGTTGGCAACTCTAGCTGCCCCAGGTTAGGGAGAGGAAAGTTCTGATGCGGATTTCAAATAAAACTGTTGGACTATAACCTGGTGTTGTGCGACCTCTCAATTTTGAGGAAAGTTGACCAGGGTTCCCCCTTCTGACCGTCAGTCAGTCAAACTTGCTACAGCCGCACGTACGGATGTTGGGTGAGGGCAGGTTTGGCCTCGGTTGTGACGCACCCCATGGCCCAATAGCCTGCCGACACTAAATGTCGAGGCTCACAGGTGAAGTAACCATTTGGGTGAGGCGCCGCAGGAGACTGATGCCTCTGGCACTGCTCCTCAACATCACCAAGCAACTTGAGAAGAGAACGGGGAAGAAATGTGGGAGGGATTTGAGAGTTTGGGCAGTGTAGAGATCTTTCCCTCTCGTGTTGGAATCCACTTCAAGCTGCTGGGAGGAAATTCTCAGCTCTGGATGTTTGAAACTCATTACAATCCTTTGCATCAGCCCTAACTGTTCCCAGTGGGCATGTGTCTGCAGGGTAAGAGGTCATTAAAATGGCACCAGGGAAGAGAGGCTTTAGTTATGATGAGAGACTTAGAAAAACTGGAGCTGTATTTAGTGGAGCAGAGAAGGTGAAGGAGGGGGATCTAATAGGAGTGTTCAAATTTATGGAAGGGTTTGTGAGGTTAAATAGTTTAAGGTTGTTTCCAATGGTGGGCGAATCGGTAACCAGGCATAAAATTAGAATTAAAGAGCGAGGTGAGCAATGTTCCCTCTAAGCTGCGTGGCCGCGTAGCAGTCCCGTGCAGCCCGGGACCGGCTTTTTCAATGTGAAATTTCGCGCATGCGCGAAACTTTAAATGGGCCTCGCAGCCTGTTAAAGAGACTGTGCACCCAAAATTTAAAATTGAGGGGAACATTGGAGGTGAGTAGAATTATTTTTACGCCAAGGTTTGTTAGTATACGGAATCTATTGGGTAGGTTGTTGTTGAATCTGAGTCGGGCACCACACTCGAGGGAATCAAACACCTGAAAAGGAAAAATATCAAATGGTAAGGTAGGTCTGATGTGGAGCTAGCGGGAGCAGGGATGGGCTGTGGTTGCTAAAGTTTCTATAATTCATGGGCGAGTTGGATTAATTGGATAGCTCTGGCAAAGAGCCAGCACAGGCATGATGGGCCAAATGGCCTCCTTCTGTGCTGTATCATTCTAATATTCTATGAATTCCATGCAAATGCTGTGATTTAAAATAAGTTACTGGCAAATCTAATAACTTTAACTCACTGCTGCAATCCTTAATGCTCCTGTTCTGTTTTAAATGACTCTGGTATTAGAGTTTGGGTAGGGTTTATTTTTAATCAGTGGTGCGGCCCTTTCAAACTCTGTTAAATGGTCTTCCATTTTAGCAGCAGGGTAAGGGTTAAGGTTTTACTTCAGTTCAATTTTTTTTTAAATATAAACTTTCCAGTCTAATTTTATAACTGTATGATGTGCTTGCATGTTCAGCATAATCTCTCTAGTTGCACAGCCGAGCGGCAAGCTAACCAATCTTTCGTGCGTTTTGTAAAATGGGAAGCTTTGAGTTGTCATTAATACACGATGGGGCATCACCTGTGAACTGTTTTGTGTTCAGCAGAAAGGTGTGAACTGTCCTAGTTCTGTTACAAATCTAGTCGGAAGCTTTTTGTTTGTGTAACTCAAGGACGCGGGACGACGCCCATTTCAACAGCTAGTTGTACCCAAAAGGTAAGATTGTGTTGCAGTAACACAGGGCCGCACATACCATACTGGGTGGGGGGGGATGGGGTTTAAGACCAGGCTGCTGGAATGTCTTTCAATCTAGCAACGTTATTTCCAAGTACAGTGTGCGCACATGTACGTCAACCAGAAATGTGATTAAGCACTAGGTTGCTGTGTTTCTCTGATGTTTCAAATTAAGTCTCTCCTACCTTGGCATCAGGCTGTGGTTTTGTTATTCTATGATGACCCCACCCCCTTCTCAACTATTTAAAAAGCATTCCCCCATCACACCATTTTTTGGATTCCTGTTGTGCACAAAATTAAAATGAGAACCGTTTTCATTTTGTTAAAGGAGAACTGCAGTAAATGCTTACCGTAGAGTTTTATGCCAATCCCGTGATTTTCAGCCATCTCGTTGGAGAGCTGCTGAATTGGTTACCAGACTCGAAAGAGGAGAGGCTGAACTGCCAAGTCAGTTACTCATCCCTCCCCTAACCCTAATCTAAATCACTCACCCTAAAATACCTTCAACCATGATCCTTATCTTGATCTTAAGCACGACTGCTCTTTCAACAAGATGCACCCTCTTTTAAGAATCTTAACATATGCCTTGAACCCCACCTGTACAGTTTTGGTCTCTTTACCTAAGGAAGGATACACTTGTCTTGGAGGGAGCGCGACGAAGGTTCACTAGACTGATTCCTGGGATGGGGGGGATTGTCCTATGAGGAGAGATTGAGTAGACTAGGCCTATATCCCCTAGAGTTTAGAAGAATGAGAGGTGATCCCATTGAAACATACAAAATTCTTAAAGGGCTTGACAGGGTAGATGCAGGGAGGATTGTTTCACCTGGCTGGAGAGTCTAGAACCAGGGGACATAGTCTCAGAACAAGGGGTCGGCATTTAGGACTGAGATGAGGAGAAATTTCTTCACTCAGAGGGTTGTGAATCTTTGGAATTCTCTACCCCAGAGGGCTGTGGATGCTCAGTCGTTGAGTATGTTCAAAATAGAGATTGATAGATTTTTGGATACTAAGGGAATCGAGGGATATGGGGATAGTGCGGGGAAGGTGAAGTTGAGGTAGATCATGAGCCATGATCTTATTGAATGGCGGAGCAGGCTCGAAGGGCCGAATGGCCGACTCCTGCTCCTATTTCTTATGTTCTTGTAATCTCGCCCAACTTAAGGTATGAGTTTGAACGGAACTGTATGGAGAGAGATGGACTCTGACCAGTCAGGACGAATAAGTAGCTTACCTTATGAGTTGGTCACTGTTCTAAATCATAAATCATTCATGATCACTCCTAACTCATTAGGATGTAGTGTTTACAGGTGCCAAATTTACCACATGCTTGGAGCACACAATTAAAGTAGTTTTATTCTTGCCTAATGTTTTATTTGAGGAAGCTGTTGGTAAAGATCAATTGGTGTGTGTTTTCAGGATTTGTTACAGGCATGTGGTGTTCAAGGAGGAAGATGGACTAAAATGTACTTTACCATAATGCAATTTTTCAGGCTTTACATCAGGATAATGTAACCTGAATGCAGGAGAGAGATGAGGCACTCCATGTCCCAAATTGGGAATGGAAAATGAAGAATACCTGCAGAGATGATGGTACTTTTTGATAGTGAATGATGAGCAAGGTTGGACACGGGGAAACTATCTTCCCTAAAGCATACTTGTCGTCCGCTTCCAAGGTTTGAGAGATTCGCTCTAAATTGTGAGGTTTTCAGCCTCTTAGGGACTGGTGCAAGATAGTCAAAGCAGCTTCTAATACTGGACCCAATTCAAGCCGTCCCTCGGGTAAAACTCCGCCCCATGCCACAGCTCTCCAGGTAAGCTGGAGTAGTGGGACACCACGTTTGCAAGTAGTTCATCTGCAATGTAACGTCAGCTGCTAAATTTCTAGTGCAGTTGCCTAATTGTCCAACTCGAGCACAAGAACAACTAAATATCATGAAAGCCTCGATGCTGGTGAATCTATTAATTAGCACCACTGGCCCAAGTCCTGCCCCAACCATTGAAATCCTGAGGCTTTGAGTTACTGATATGACTCTAAGCGTTGTGTACAATTTCTCTGGGTAAAGTGTTTTCTGAGTTGGGAATTGGCCGAGAATAGCCTGCAATGTATTCCAAACTGGTTGGAGCCCATAAGGTAGGAGGTGAGCGGCATGCAGTTCCACCCGCACTTTACCCAGAGAAATTGTATATAACACTTCGAGAGAAAGACTTGGGGTTAGATACAACACCACGGTGTTTAGCGGCAAGTAGGTGGTATTAAGGAGCAAGAGGACAACTGGTGGTGATGATGTGATTGAATTTCAAATCATACAATGGGCTGGCTGTTCTTCCATGGTTAGAATCATAGAACTTTATGACACAGAAGGAGGACATTCGGCCCATTGTGTCTGCGCCGGCCGAAAAAGAGCTATCCAGCCTGATCCCACTTTCCAGCTCTTGGTCCGTAGCCTTGCAGGTTACGGCACTTCACAAGTGCATATCCAAGTGCTTTTTAAATGCGATGAGGGTTTCTGTCTTTACCACCCTTTCAGACAGTGAGTTCCAGACCCCCACCGCCCTCTGGGTGAAAATAATTCTGCTCAACTCCCCTCTTCTACCAATTTTTAAAATCTATGCCCCCCTGGTTATTGACTTCTCTGCTAAGGGAAATTGGTCCTTCCTATCCACTCTATCTAGGCCCCTCATAATTTCTATACCCCTCAATTAAGTCTCCCCTCAGTTTTAGTTGAATTAAGTGTTGGAGAATCCTGAGTAAATTTCCAAGTTTCTCCAAAGGCAGAAATTCAAACGCTCCTGAAATGATTATTTTGTTGTGGAAAATTCTGAGCAAGTAGTTTCTCCGATATGGCTGTGCATATCCAGTGATTATCTGAGCCAGGCACACCAGGAAAGCCCCAAGTTCAGTCCCTGTCTTGCGCTGATGCTGGCTAAGGCAGCAGTACAGCACTATAAGTGCCTTCGGCTCCTTTGGGTTAGCAAGGAGAAAATCAGCCATCGTTCCTGGCCACTGTCCAGCGAGCTACTGGAAGTGCGTGTGTAGATGTTGGCCAGGAGAACTTCCCTGCTCCTCTTCGGAAGAGTGCCGTGGGATCTTTTATGTCCCTCCTGAGAGGGCCTCAGTTTAACATCTCATCCGAAAGACAGCACCTCTGACGGCGCTGCACTCCCTCAGTATTGCACCGAAGTATCAGCCTAGATTATACGCTGAGGTCCTGGAGTAGGGCTTGAATCCATGACCTTATGATTCCAAGGTGAGAACACTGCCACTGAGCCAAGGCTGTCACTGATCCCAAATCGGAGTTTCCTCCCCCCCCCCCCCCCCCCCCAATTCCCAACTCAGTGGGGGAAAGTGCTTGGTGAAAAAGAGACACTTGTTCCACTACTTGGCGATACAGTACGATGGAATACCATCATGGATCCCAAACGAAACTTCCTTTTAAAATCCTTAACTCAAAGTCCATCCGTTTATTCCTTTTGACACGTTTTACTGCCCTCCGTGTTGTATGCTCAGCTGCTGCCTGAACCTTAAAACGTTTACACGCCCTAGCTAGCTGGAGAGGTTGAGGAACAGACTTTCATATCGTGTCTGTTGCCCAGTTGCAGCGGTGTGCGCACACCGCCCAGGCCTCAATCAGTGAACCTACAGCTAGGCTGCATGAAAGTGAAAGAAGATTAGAGCTGCTGTTGCTGAACTTTACACCAGATAACGCAGTGTCCTTTCCAAGGGCTCAGCCTTGCAACAGCCAAGCAGGTTTTTATCGGCGAGCAATGATCTCTAACAGCTGACCTACATCAGTTGTGGGTGATGCCCAAACCCAACCAGCCAATGCTGTTCAGTTAGTAATCAGAGAAGAATCATAAGAGGAGGCCTTTCGGCCCCAGCTTTCTCCCCATAACCCTGCAAATTAATCCTCTTCGAGTACATGTCCAATTGCCTTTTGAAATTTCCTATGGTATTTGTTTCCACCACCCTTAATATTTTTAGGATCTCTCTAGTGGATTTAAAAAAAATATTTTTTCTGCAAAATTGTTGGATGTGAATGGCTATGCTGTTGGTAGATTTACTGCGTTGTTCCTCCAATAATCTGATGTAATTAGCAAGTGGAGCTGCATTGAAAATAGAGGCATAGAGTGTAATAGTCAGGAAGTTATGCTAAACCGATATAAAACACTAGTTCGACCCCAGCTGGAGTATTGTGCCCAATTCTGGGCACCACACTTTAGGAAGGACGTGAAGGTTTTGGAGAGAGTACAGAAGAGATTTACTGGAATGGTTCCAGGGATGAGGGATTACAGTTACGTGGATAGACTAGACTAGAGAAAGTTGGGGTTGTTCTCCTTGGAGCAGAGAAAGCTAAGAGGAGATTTGATCGAGGTGTTTAAAACCATGACGGGTTTAGATAGAATAAATAAAGAGAAACTGTTTCCAATGACTGAGGGCCAATAATGAGAGGGCACAGATTTAAGGTGATTGGCAAAAGAACCAGAGGCGACATAACATGAAAAACTTTTTTACGCAACGAGTGGTTAGGATTTGGAATGCCCTGCCTGAGGGTGGTGGACACAGATTCAATAGCAACCTTCAAAAGGGAATTGGATAAATACTTGAAGGAGAAAAAAATTGCAGGGATATGGGGAAAGAGCAGGGGGAGTGGGACTAACTATTCTACGATTCTATGTTTGAGCAGAAAAAGGGGCAGTTCCACGAGAAAAAGGAGAGATTCAAGCTCCCACTTTACCATCCTGCACAAGGAGGCGGTGGCTGGAGTCTCTGGGCTCAGAAACGTGTAAAGCTGGTTAGGGCAGAGGGGGAAAACCTTTGAGATAAAAAGGCTGGAGGGTGAGTGGACTGGGTAAAAGGGTGCCTGTCCCCATTGGGTAAATGGAGTTAGCGCTCAGATCAGCCATGATCTCATTGAATGGTGGAACAGGCCCGAGGGTGAAATGGCCTCCTCCTGTTCCTATTGGAAAGTAACAAATAAACCCACTACTAGAGCAGCCACGGCTAGCCGAAGAATCCTGATTGCAAGTTCCACACTTGTAAGCTGACCACTTATTTCTGGCATCGAGCGATGAAGTGTCAGATACAGACGGCGCACTATTGCTTTGGCCATCCTTACCCAGACTGAAGAGAGGTGTTAGGAATGCGATTTTAAAATGAAACCAATGCCTGCTAGAAGGTGAGGCGATACAATGAAACTCTGTTCCTAATTTACTAAATACTATTTTAAAGTGTTCTTATATTGGAGGCTAAGTTCCTAATCTACTGTGAAACTCCATATTAATCAGCTTGCACTGTATCTGATTCTCTCCCTGCTGCAGCTTGAACCCTTCTACTTGAAAAATCTTCAGTAAAAACTATACTTCAAAGAAGTTGTATAGTTTGTGAATTTTTTTATCAACATCGATATTCAGTGGACAATGCGATGACAGAATGTACACCCTTGCTAATAAACTTGATCTTCAGAGTCTCTTTTTCCTCGTGATAATCAACTGCCTTAAATCTGGTGTCTGTGAAAATTACAGTAGGTAGAATGTACCCCTCCAGAACTGGAGTTGCGTTTGGGTACGTGGGATATTTTATTGCTTTTCAGGTCTCCAAGGCACCAATAGCAGTCCAACTAATGAATGCAGCTCCTGAGGTAAGTGCTTGGAGGTGTGCAAGAATTGCTGATGTGTAAGCTTCTTCCTCCTCTCGGGTTATTCCCTGTAGTCAAGCACACATGCTGCACCTCCCATCCCGAGACTGCAAATTCACCATCTTTGAATCACTGGTGTTAATCTACAATCCAACATTATACCAGCCAGCTGTCTCATTGGGAGGCCTAGAGATGGGAGTCTCATTTTAAATCATTCTTTCTTTTTGAGCTTTTTTCTTAAGCCAGTGCTGTAGAATCTGAGCAAGTGTTTCAACATTTTTCTTAACGTTAGAATCAAAGCAGAGACATAAGTAAAGATGGCTATTTTGAATATTTAAGTTTTATAATGATTGGCGCTCCATTGTTTGTTCACAAGCTATTAAAACATTACGTACAGGGTCTCTGCATCTTATGCATAAGACATGAGCCTTGCCTGTGGTTTAATGTGTTGAGCAAGCCTGCTGTGGAGGAAACATCTGGCCCTGCACCATTGTTGCAGAATGTCAGAGTCTGCACTATAGGCTAGGTTGGTGTGGAGGGAAAGTGATTAGTTTTTGAGGAATGGGCCACAGCTCTGTTACATGACATGCTGCTCTGCATTGCAAACAAACATTTGGAGGGGACAGAATCTAGGGTCATTATACTAGTCTACCTAAGAGAAGAAGTGAAAGACTGTAATTCTAATAGTGTCAGCCAGTGGCTCAGTGGGTAGCACCCTCGCCTCTGAGTCAGAAGGTTGTGGGTTCAAAGTCCCACTCCAGAGACTTGAGCACAAAAATCTAGGCTGACACTCCCAGTGCAGTACTGAGGGAGTGCTGCACTGTTGGAGGTGCCGTCTTTCGAATGAGACCTTAAACAGAGGTCCTGTCTGCTCTCTCAGGTGGATGTAAAAGATCTCGTGGCACTATTTTGAAGAAGAGCAGGGGAGTTATCCCCGGTGTCCTGAGGCCAATATTTATCCCTCAACCAACATCACTAAAACAGAATATCTGGTCATTATCACATTGCTGTTTGCAAATTGGCTGCTGCATTTCCTACATTACAATAGCGACTACACTTCAAAAAGTTGGCTGTAAAGCGCTTTGGGACGTCCGGTGGCCGTGAAAGACGCTATATAAATGCAAATCTTTCTTTGAGAGTTATTTAAAAAAAAATCAAAATATAGAAATTGTAGTAATTGCATTTGTAATCAAAGAACAAGTGCAATAAAAGAAGATTATATAATAAAATGAGATTACATAATTATAAAATAATAAACACTGGTGGAAGGTTACAGCCACTTGTATTCAGTCCAGCAGGCTTTTAGAAAGAAAGATTTGTATTTATATAGAGCCTTTCATGACCTCTGGACGTCCCAAAGCGCTTTGCAGCCAATTAAGTACTTTTGAAGTGTAGTCACTGTTGTAATGTGGGAAACGCGGCAGCCAATTTACGCACAGCAAGCTCCCACAAACAGCAATGTGACAGTGACCAGATAATCTGTTTTTTGTCATGTTGATTGAGGGATACATATTGGTCAGGACACCGGGGAGAGCTCTCCTGCTCTTGGAAATAGTGCAATAGGACCTTTTACGTCCAACTGAGAGCAGACGGGGGCCTCGATTTAACGGCACCTCCGACAGTGCAGCACTCCCTCAGCACTGGAGTGTCAGCCTAGATTTTTGTGCTTGGTGTCAGCTGTGGCTCAGTCTGCCTGAGTCAGAAGGTTGTGGGTTCAAGTCCCACTCCAGGAACTTGAGCACAAAAATCTAGGCTGACACTCTAGTGCACTACTGCACTGTCAGAGGTGCCTTCTTTCGGATGAGACATAGGAACAGTAAGCCATTCAACCTCTTGAGTCTGCTCCGCCGTTCAATGAGATCATGGCTGATCTGCGACCTAACTCCATATACCTGCCTTTGGCCCATATCCCTTAATACCTTTGGTTAACAGAAATCTGTCAATCTCCGATTTAAAATTATCAATTGATCTAGCATCAATTGCTGTTTGGGGAAGAGACGTTAAACTCTCAGGTGGACGTAAAAGATCCCATGGCGCAATTTTGAAGAACAGCAGGGGAGTGCTCCCCAGTGTCCTGGCCAATATTTATCCCTCAATCAACATCACTAAAAAAAAACAGATTATCTGGTCATTATCACATTGCTGTTTGTGGGAGCTTGCTGTGTGCAAATTGGCTGCCGTGTTTCCTACATTACAACAGTGACTACACTTCAAAAAGCACTCCATTGGCTGTAAAGCGCTTTGGGACGTCCGGGTGGTGGTCGTGAAAGGCGCTTTATATAAATGGAAGTCTTTTTTTCCCCCCCACCCACCCCCCAGGTCTCTGGAGTGGGACTTAAACCCAGGATTTCTGATTTAGAAGGCGAGAGAGAGACAGTACTACCCACTGAGCCAAGGGTGCAAGGTGGTGAGGAGGAGGGGAGGGCTGTGTGCTCCACTTCCTGGTTTTCCCCTCAGACGCTGATTGGACGGAGCCGGCTGCCTATCCGCGCGCGCGCCGGGGGTCGCAGCCAATGGGCGGCGGGGGGCGGGCGGCCGCCGGCCAATGGGGCGGCAGGGGGGGCGGGGCCGGCCATTGTTACGCAGCCGGGCGCTGTTTCGCGGCAAATATTTGGCGCGTAAAAAGCTCGCTGTCTGTGCGGCTGGCAGCTTCCTGGATCCAAGTGTCCTTTTAACCTGCATCATTTGCCCGGGATAACTACTGCATCGCCCCGGGGGGGAGCTGCAGAAGCACCCGGGACACCTCTCTTTTTAAAAAAAAAATAATAATAACTTGCTGCTGAAAAAAAATTAATATTTTAAGACTTCTTTTTCTTTCTCTCTTGCAGTGGGAAACCAGGACAAAACAAAAAATTGCAACAACAGCAAAAAAAAAATCTATATATAATGTCCAAAGGAATGCTCCCGGTTGCGATAAAGCCGGAGCCCGGGACGGGGACAGTGACTGTGTCTTGCTGCGGGGCCGAGGGGCTGGTCGGGCCGGGGCCGCCGCCGTCGCTGCTGCTTTTCTCTTCCCCAGGAAGTGGCCGAGCTGATCCTGTGCAGGAGGCAGAGCGGACGGGGGCGGAGGAGGAGGAGGAGGCGGCGGTTCACAGGGTGCTGCTGTTTGCTGCGACTCCTCAGGGTGCCGGGTCAGCCGAGTGGGGGCAGCGGCCGCCTCTGGGACGCCCACCGGTAATCTGATCTGGTGATATTTGGAGTGTGTGTGCACAATGCTGGCTGCACCAGCATCCACCCAGGGAACATTACTGCCTGTGTGATTGTGGCTGAATATCCCTGTACCTTTTAGTTACACTTGACTTTGTGTGTGTGTGTATACTGACTTATGTGTCCCTGTCAATATATGTGTGTGTGTGTGTGTGTCCCTGTCAATATGTGTGTGTGTGTCCCTGTCAATATGTGTGTGTGTGTCCCTGTCAATATGTGTGTGTGTGTCCCTGTCAATATGTGTGTGTGTGTCCCTGTCAATATATGTGTGTGTGTGTGTCCCTGTCAATATATGTGTGTGTGTGTGTGTGTCCCTGTCAATATGTGTGTGTGTGTCCCTGTCAATATGTGTGTGTGTGTCCCTGTCAATATGTGTGTGTGTGTCCCTGTCAATATGTGTGTGTGTGTCCCTGTCAATATGTGTGTGTGTGTCCCTGTCAATATATGTGTGTGTGTGTGTGTCCCTGTCAATATATGTGTGTGTGTGTCCCTATCAATATGTGTGTGTGTGTGTCCCTATCAATATGTGTGTGTGTGTGTCCCTGTCAATATGTGTGTGTGTGTGTCCCTGTCAATATGTGTGTGTGTGTGTCCCTGTCAATATGTGTGTGTGTGTCCCTGTCAATATGTGTGTGTGTGTGTCCCTGTCAATATGTGTGTGTGTGTGTCCCTGTCAATATGTGTGTGTGTGTGTCCCTGTCAATATGTGTGTGTCCCTGTCAATATGTGTGTGTGTGTCCCTGTCAATATGTGTGTGTGTGTGTCCCTGTCAATATATGTGTGTGTGTGTGTCCCTGTCAATATATGTGTGTGTGTGTGTCCCTGTCAATATGTGTGTGTGTGTGTCCCTGTCAATATGTGTGTGTGTGTGTCCCTGTCAATATGTGTGTGTGTGTGTCCCTGTCAATATGTGTGTGTGTGTGTCCCTGTCAATATGTGTGTGTGTGTGTCCCTGTCAATATGTGTGTGTGTGTGTCCCTGTCAATATGTGTGTGTGTGTGTCCCTGTCAATATGTGTGTGTGTGTGTCCCTGTCAATATGTGTGTGTGTGTGTCCCTGTCAATATGTGTGTGTGTGTGTCCCTG